>JAQQSU010019792.1:0-10185 GCA_028627135.1 Pseudochirops cupreus | reverse complement strand
AACAAGAAGGCAAAAGGGAATGGGTCAACCTTACTCTTATTGAATTTGGCTTAGGGAGGGAATGACATACACACTAAATGGGGTATCTTGCCCTATAGGAGAGAGGGGTGAAGGGGATGAGAGGGGGATGATGGAGGGGAGGGCAGGTTGGTGGGGAGGGTAGTTAGAAGCACACGCTTTTGTAAAGGGACAGGGTCAAATTAGAGAATAGAACAAGTGGGGGGTGGGATAGGATGGAGGGAAATATAGTCACAATATATCCACTTTGGAAATGTTTTGCATAACTACACATGTACAACCTATATTGAATTGCTTATCTTCCCAGTAAAGGTAAGTGAAGAGAGGCAAAGGGAAAGAATCTGGAATTCAAAGTTTAAAATCAAATGTTTTAAATATATATATAATGTATATTATTATTATTATTATTTACATGCAACTGGGAAATAAGATATACAGGCACTAGGGTATGGAGATCCATCTTGCCCTACTGGAAAGTCAGAGGGCGGATGGGGGAGGATATAGAAGAGAGCAGATTGGAGCAGATTGTCTTGGGATGGTGGGTAATGGAAAGACGGGGAGAAAATTTGTAACTCAAAATCATGTGGAAATGAATGATGTAAACTAAAAATAAACATAAAATTTAATTTAAAAAATAAAAACAAAGCATTTTCTTGGGCAAAATTTGGATCAACTGTGAGTACACTACAGGTATTGCCTATGAAGAGTTGGCTGAAAGAAGCAGTATTTTGTTCTTAGAGCCAATTGAATATTTTGTTAAGACTCCCATTTCATCAGATGTAGCCTAGTGTTTTGGAAAAAGCTAGCTTTGGAGTCGGGACACCTGGCTTACTATCTCAGATGTGAAAAGTCTTAGAATTATCAAGGATCATTTTTAGAAGCCATCAAATTTTCAAGGCAGAGAGGCTAATTGATCTGCCTAGGACCATGCTAGTTACTATTGGATATGAGTTTTGAATCAAGGTGTTCCTAACTCCAAATCCTCTTCTCTATCCAATATAACTGTTGCAACCATTTCATTTAACCTTTTTACAAAAGTTCTTAATCTTTTTTCTATCAAGTACCCTTCCTCAGAAAATGGTTTTTAATTGCATAAAATAAAGCATATAGGATTACAAGGAAAACAAATTGTATCGACATAATTATTAAAGTAGTTTCATTAAGCCAGAGAGCTTCCAAGATTTCTCAGGTATGCTTTTAGGCTCTTTAGGCTATGCTTTAGGCTCTTCTTTCTGAAACTATAGATTGTAATTTTTGTTGTTCAGTTGTTTTGGTCATGTCTGATTCTTCATGACCTCATTTGGGGTTTTCTTGGCAAAGATACTGGAGTAGTTTGCCATTTCCTTCTCTAGTTCATTTTACAGATGAGAAAACTGAGGCAAACAGGGTTAAGTGACTTGCAATGAGGTCAGATCTGAACTCAGTCCTCCTGATTCACCACTCTATCCACTGTGCCACCTAGCTGCCTCTGTGCCTAATGATAGGCCCGTGAAGTTTTCCTCTATTCATCTCTTCAAATAGCAGGGGATTCTGATTTATCGAATCAAGTCTCGGAAAACCATACATCTTTTCAGAGCAGGTGAAAAGGTTGTTATTTCCCTTCTCCCAGGGAAAGCAAAAAGGGTAGTAAAAGGCAACACAGGTAACTCTCTGAGAGGTTTCCCTTATCTCAGGCACTTAAGAGCAATTCTGTCTTTCTCCAGTCAATTACCTCTCAGAAAAGCAACACTCTTCCAACCAATATAACTCCCAGAAAAACAGTTGTGCAGATCCTGCCTGTCAGATTTAATCTGCTCCCAGCATCTCCTCTCTCACTTCCTTTGCCTTCTCTTCCTGACTCCTACATTCAGCTTCTTTTTCTCCTTCTTCGCCTTCCTCGTTCTGCGGTGGTCCTCCCCATCTAGCTTCTAATGCCTGAACCCAAGGCCTTTTTGTAAGCAGTGAGTGATCTCTAACCTAAAATGCAAAACTAAAAAATTCCCCCTTTCCATTAGGCATGACCCCAACATTTCTTGTATAATCTCCCCAACCTCCCCAAATAATCATTTGTTTTATAATTTGTCATTATATAATATATAATAATATATCCTTCAAAACTATGAAAACAACCATAAGCTAACGAACCTATGAATTATGTCTTGTGGCCATTCTTAGTAAGTGCTCCTCTCAATATGTTAATCTGGGGGCAGTTCTCTTTTACGTCCTCAGAAGAGTCTTATAGTCTCTCAAAATTTTATCAGAAGGGCTTGTGCGTCTCAAATTGATTTTTTAGAATCAATTTTCCTCATAAAAATGATCTTTTCTTGTCCCTTCCAGCAAACAAAGATCCACGTTTGACAAAAGCAGCAGTCCTTGAATCTCACTCTTCCCTTAGGAAATATTTACAATCATCTGCAAATTAAAAATTTGGAATAGGAGTGGGTATGCAAATTGCATATAGAGAAAAAGTTTAATATTTTACATGATTATCATAACAATGATGGTCTGGCATATGTGCAGGGTAATGCTGATGAATTTACTCACAAGGAAGGCTAGAGAGCCTGCTTCAAGTAGATTCATGATGAACATATAATGGAAGTGTCTTGGAGAGATATTGGATCATATATAGACATTCTGTAACTTGTTCTGGTGAACGTGATGCTCTTTGGTAGCAGAAACATTAAAAAAAAAAAGCCTGAGACAGCCTCAGCCAAGTTTCTTCTTTGGCTGTTCTGGTCTGATTTTGATTCTGTTGACAATGACTGAAGAGGAGGAATTCTGTTAAGAGAAGAAGCCTTGAGGCCTCTCTCCACTTGGGCTGTCTGAGCCTATAAGTATAGGCTCAGTTTCCTTGCCTTCCTTGATGTTCATTCTTTTATGTTAGATGAAGGGAGAGCTGCATGCTATGACCCCTCCATCCAGGTTTTGTAGCCAGCCCAATCAGCACCACTGCTTTGTGGAGCAAGCAGTAACCTTCCCAACCCAGTCTAGGAGTCCTTGAGACAACAAATCATTCGTCAGCAATACTACATCTTGACATGAACTTGGTGGTGCCAATGCTATGCAGAAACTAAGCTAAGAGCAAAGCCACTCTCCCAGAAGCAAAGGTGGGACAGAGGAGAGTGTTCCCCTAAGGAACTGAGAGGAAATATTTGTACTTTTGTTATTGTTATATTTTCAAAGTAAATATCTTTTTCTAAAGGGTAATTGATGCTAAGTGGTTAAATGGAACTGCAATGCTAGGTATTTATCATCTCACAGTTGAAGGAACATAGCTGGTGGGAGTTCAAGCTAATGTCAGTAGGAAAGAGACACTCCCAAACCTCTCAGGATATCCCTAGAATCCTGGTTTTGGGGTGGAGGAGAGAAGTAATAGGACTTACTCTGAAGTAGTAGCCAAGAACATAACTCACCATATTTACATTAGGTCAATACAAAAAAAGTTTTCTCATTCAAGACAACCAATATATATTGAAGCAAAAATAAACATTTTCATTCACAATAATCACAATATATAGTCATCTCTTTTCACATTTGTGGTTCTCTTTATTCATGGGTTGGTCATCAATAATTAAGTGGGAATATCTGGAGATTTATGATGTATGGTGAAAAATTGCAGATGATAGTGTATGTAAAGAAAACTTAAAAAATTATTAAGTCATAAATGCATAAATACTGTATATTATTAATTTATTTTTGCCATTTACTACCATAAGTATGTTGTTGTCCAGATGTGTACAATTCTTCGTGACCCCATTTGGAGTTTTTCTGGCAAAGATGCTGGAGTGGTTTGCTATTTCCTTCTCCAGCTCATTTTACACAAGGCAAACAGGATTAAGTGGCTTGCCCAGGTTCACACTACTAGTAAGTGCCTGACGCTAGATTTGAACTCACAAAGATAAATCTTCCTGACTCTTGGCCTGGCGTTCTGTCTGTTGTACCACTTAGCTGCCCTACCATAAGTATTTGTACATAAATTTATTACAAACATTATAAATGTACTATACATAAAGAATCATTCTTTATTATAAACATAAACTATGCTTGCATCAATTTATTATAAACAGTTAAATTTGTTGAAAGTTTCAGTGCATTAAAGAACTACAGGCTATTATACTCTTTCCTCTTCTTTGTCTCTTTACTATCCAGATGCAATCGCATGATTTTCCCCCAGTGATTGTTGTAGTTTTTCCTAAAGGAAATTTGTGAAGCAGTTGCTGCAGCTCCAAAGGTGTTGCAAAGACTCTACATACTAATCTCTTCTGTAGAAAAAGCAACATTTTATGGGTACAGTGTATGGTTTTACTTGGTCTTTTTTGTGTGTATGTTAAATCAGAAAAATTAAAAATAAATATTTGGGTTAGGACCTAGAGTTATTCATGGTTTTTCACATTCACGGTGTCCTGTGCTCCCAACCCTGCAAATGTTAAGGGATAACTTTATTCACAATTATGTCAGTAAAAGTAAACATTATGATACATGAAAATTACTATCTAAATAATTATATTTCACATAAGCAAAAATTTATAACTCACACATGTAGTGATACTGTAAGTGCAAATACAGTAATACATACTGAAATGTACAAGCAATATGAGCATTATATAATAACACATATCAACATTTTATAAATGATGAAAAACTTGTCAACAGAATGGCATATAACACAGGCAAAATGTAATTGAACACAAACACACACAAACACATCTATTCGTTAAAGAACTGTGGTTATATTAGTAATCGCCTCCTGTATTCCCTAGTGCATCATACAAAAGTCTAATCACTGGCTTAATATTTTTGACACTCACTCCAAATTTCTAAATGTGACGGTATCTTGATGATGGGAGGCTGGGGGAGAAATAAACATTAGTGCCTACTATGTGCTAAGCACTTTTGACAAATATTACCTTATTTGTGCCTTACAACCACCCTGTAAAGTGAGTGCTATTATTATCCCCATTTCAGAATTGAGGAAATGTAGGGAAATGGAAGTGAAATAATTTGTCCAGGGTCTGAGGCCAGATATGGATTCAGTTCTTCCTGACTCCAAGTCCAGGGCTATGTCTGCCGCTGAATCACCAGCTGCCTCATGAGCTACCAGCTCTCTTAAGGGCCAGCAGTTTGCGTCCCAAAAGTTCATGCCTCTTTTTGAGTCCACAGACGGAACTTCTCTATGCAACAAGAGGATCTCATTCCTTGAAACTATCATCAACCTCAGGTAATAGTCTTTCCACATCAGTTTGTAGTTGTTTTCAGTGTTGGCCCCCACTTCTGCTCTGACCACAGATGGGAGCTTAGATTTTTGCATCTCAAAGTCACTACCTGGAAATGTCTACCATGGATACAACACCCTTTTGCCCATTCTGGCTGAGCTATGCATGAGTCAGCTTCTAGAGCCAATTCCCTGAATCGTCTGGCTGGAAACTAGCTCTCAAAAGTTCCTTGTGTTGGATTGAAACCAGGCAGGGAATATCTGTTGTATGCTCTGCAAAACCTATTAAAAAGGGTAAATTTAAGCATGTTGTCTTATGCGTAAACTTGACTGCTAGTTGTGACTTAAGTCTACTGTTAACTGATTTTATCTCTGTTGGTTCCCTTTTAGCAATGGACTTCACCCCTACTTCAGGCAACAACCTTTAGATAGAGAATTTAAAGTGCCTGTATCCCTTGATAAAACTAAATGTTGCAACAAAAAATAAAGTTCTTCCACAAAATTTCTTCATAAGATTAATTCTAGATTACAATATCATATGACAATAGATGTACACAATACATTTCATTAGTGTGGAAACTAGTCAATTAACCTCTCTCTGGCTGTTTCCTCATCTGTAAAATGTGGGGACTCATCCCTTTCTTGGTGTCCAATTCAAAAGTGTTATAATAGGATCTTTGAGATGTGGTGGCAAAAACAAATTGTTTTTGCTTGTAGAAACTAAATTAGGATTTTGAATCTTAATCAGTATTTTGAACCAGCTTAACTTTTTATTTTTTACTTACAATTCTGGTACTGATACTTCACAGGATAAGTATAAAATGAAGTTTGTGTCTGTGTGAGAGAGAATGCATGTAGGTGCACGCCCACATACAATTAAAGTGAATCATAAAACAATTCTAAACTTGTAATGTATATATGGAAGATATATTTTTGTCGTACAGAATAAATCAATGGTATATGTGTTTTCTCTTGATAATTGTCTACATTAAATTGTTTCTTGGGAGCCGCTAGGTGACTCAGTGAATACAGCACCCGCCCTGAAGTCGGGAGGACCTGAGTACTAATCCCACTTCAGACAGGGAACACTTATTGTGTGACCTTGGGCAAGTCACTTAGCCCCAATTGCCCTGCCTTCCCCCTCTAAAAAACAGACCAAAAAAAATAGTTTCTTGACCATTTTTCTTCTCTGGAACAATATTCTAACATTCTACCAGTATTTGGTCTTAGATGATTTTTTTTTTGGGGGGGGGTTACTCTGTGTAGTACCTAATGTCAGCAAAAAAATTTTTTTTTCAAATATACAGAGGGTTATGGGTTTTAGAATTTGTGGGAACAGATTTAGAGGATCCGCATTTACAAATAAAATATTTTACAGCTATTTGAAAAATAAATGTAGTGGCCGGGACTGTCAGAGCCAGAGTCCAGTGACGGGCACAGTCACCGTTCCGGGCCCTCTGCCGCCTCCATATCAATTTCACACAGTAGGGAGGGGCAGAAGTTGGTCTGGCTCATGACAATAAGAGGTTTGGGAAGACGTCGGGAAGAAGGACGCCCGCGTTGGAAGGCGGGCGGGAGCCCAACAGCTAGAGGGGGAGGAGCTTGCGGCCGCCGCGCGAAAACTGAGCGACCGGGCCGGCCTCATGGCTTCTGCTCGCGGGGGCGCCGGCGGGACCCGGAGCCTGCTCCAGTTCCTGCGGCTGGTGGGCCAGCTCAAGGTGAGCGTGCGAAGACGCCGTCGGCTGGGGAGGCCCGGCCCCGCGGCAGGTACCCCTCACTCCGGGCTGGGAGCGCCGACCTAGCGCAAGTAAACGCCGGCCCGGGCCTGGCCCTCCTGCTGTGAGGCAAATGGCAGAGCCCGCGAGAGCTGGGAGCTGCCCCGGGCGCGGCGGGGCGGGAGTAGGTGCTTTTCCCGTGGCACCGAGGAGCCCGGTCCCCGGTAGAAACTGGGACGTGAAAGCGGGTTCCTACTTTCCTCCAGGCTTCGTATAGCCCTGTAGGGCTTCAGCGCTGCAGCCTGGTCGGTACGGAAGGGAGTCACAGGAAGTAATCTTCCGTGGTTGCTATGGTAGCAGTGGTTTAGAAATCCAGACTAAAGGTGAACTAGAAGGCAGCATCGCCTTGTGGATAGAGTAGTGGACTTGGGGTCACGAAAAGGGGAAGGGCCAGGTTTTGATTAAATCAATTATTTAATTATAAAATATAATAGCACTAATTAATGCAGATAATTCTAAAGTAAGTCTTAAGGGTCCACTATGTGCCAGACAGTATCCTAGGTACTGGAGATGTCGAGACAAAGAATGAAACAGTCCCTATATTCTAATAGGGGAGACAACAGGTACAAATAAAAATGTACAACCTAAAGGTTTTATAGTAAACATAAACATATGTTTATCATATTTATACACTTATATAACATTTATATATAAATCTATTTATCTGTAGATATGTTTATGTGTGATGTATATATGCATCAAATATATATTTGTATCCCATATACATATTAGCATATATATTTATATATATGTATAATACATTCATGTACACAAAATATTTAAATGCAGAGTAGTTTGGGAGAGAGAGTACTATCATTCAGGGGATCAGGAAAGGCCCAGCTGAGTGACCCTGTGCTATACAAATCACGTAACTGCTCTGTGCTTCAGTTTTCTTATCTGTAAAATGAGGGAGTTGGACTCAAGGGCATCTAAGATCCCTTCCACCGCTGATCTTGGAATGCAAATTAATAGATGAACTATACAGAGTGAGGGAGTAGTGGTTAGAAAACTGAATCAGGAGGAGTCAGAAGGACTTGTTTGGAATTCCTGCCTCAGCTAACCCCTCACCAGATGGGTAAGTCACTTGACCTTTGAGTGCCTCGAATAACTTTGCCAAGACTAGTTTAGTTGAGGCTGCTGAGGCACCTGAAGCTGTGGCTCCAGCTTGGGTTCCCACCAGCCTTTTGCTGAGCAGCTCTCCCACCCCCTCTACCTTGTCTAACAGCCAGGTGTTCTTCCTAGACAAGGTGTCATTCTGCATCTATGGAGGGAGTTTCCACATCAGGGAATTCTCTCATATTGCACAGCTCACATGTTCCTCATCCCCATTGTGTGTGCCCCCCCCCCCAAAATGGCATTTAGAATTAGTTCTGTGCTAAGATAACTAGCAAGAGCAAGATGATTCTTTATCAGATAACCTTAGGTTTGATAAATAAAGTAATTATTAAATGCTTACTCTGTGCCAGATACTGTGCTGTTTTGTACCAGGACTTCTGGTTTAGAGAGAAAAGATGATTCTCCCTAGAAGCAGAGACTGGAAGAGATGGTCCCTAACTCTGGAATTTCTGAAAGAGGAAGAGTTTTTAAAGCTTCAGAGCTAAGTTGATATTAACATTGACCATGTATAATGCAGTGAATAAATTCAGGAACCCAACATTTGGAATATGATTGTCATCTCCATTTGGAATGTTTGTGTTTTTACTAACAAATAAAAGAATTAACAGTACTGTTCCCTGCAGAATGGATATAATATATTTTAAGTGGGTCACCCATAGAATCCTAACTAGAGGGAACTTTAAAAATTATTTGGGTCAGCTTCCCTGATCTTACAGAGTAGGAAATTAAGGCCTAGGAATGTTAAGGCATGTGCCCAATGTCACACAGATAATAAGTGGAAGAGAAGCCATATCCAGTGACTCCAGATCCATCATACTTTCTTCTCTCCTGTACCACAGGAACTTGTGCCGAGGCCTTTTCTGCAGAAGCTCCGACTAGAGCCATATAACCTGGGTTCCTTTTGACACTGGCATCAGGCTCACTCTAATGTCATGTTGCCTTTTGTCATCTATGTTTATAATGAGTCAGTTACTAAACATTTATGTAGTACTTACTATGTGCTGCCAGAAATTGTGGTAGGTAGTGAGAATATAAAGAAAAGAAAAAAAATCTTTGCCATCAAGGACATTATGTTCTTTCTGGTTGTCAGGAAATACCTTATATAGGAGATGGTATATGCATGGACCTTTGAAGGGGGCTAGAAATTCTAAGAAGCAGAGGAGAGGAGTGAGAGGGAATATCTGTAACCACAAACAAGATGAGATTCTTGTTTTTGTTTTTTTCTTGGAGTTAAGTTTCCCAAGCTCAGGCTAAATTGTCAATATCTGAAGGATTAATCTACTTTGAACCCTGATAATTCACAGCTGTGCTGAGTCAAGTAGGTTTGCTGCCTTCTGGCTCAGAGCCAACCTAGTCTTTATTATATATTCCGGGAGGTTGGCATTTTGCTTTGGGGGTTTGCTCATGACAAAGACCTTTTGATTTCCTGGTTGAGATTCTGAATGGCACAGCCCCCCAACTGTTTAGGTGGCTGTGCTCCCTTAATCCAGTGATGTATGTAAAGGGTATAGCAATATTGCTTTACTCAGACAGTTGGAGCCATGTCTGTTGTGTGATCTTTGTGCTAATTTCTCTGCTTATATTTTCCTTGCTTGTATTTCCTCCACCTTCAGGGTGCTGCCCTTTCCCCTGATCTAGTGAATGTAATTAAGTTTGGAAGAGGGCTAAGTTTTTGAGAAAAGGTAATGAATTCTTTTTTGGACATGTGAGTTTCAGATGCTTATAGGGCATCCTTTTGGAAATGTCTAGAAGACAGCCAGTGATATAGGATTGGAAAGAGGGATCAGCACTGCAGATAGATAGACAGGCATATCTATAGATCTATTTCTGTGTCTGTTTTATCACTTTCTATATGCAAATCATCTGCATATTTATCTCACTGTGGAACTATATATACATTTATGCAGATAATTATGTCAGCAAGCACCCTAGCATGCCCAGGATGGCTTCTAGCACAGGTTCTTTGATCTGCTTTTCTAAAGGAAAGCAACTCAAAATGGGTTAACAATCTTACTTTAATCAATCAAACATATATCATTTACCTAGTTCAGGGGAAGAAAGCACCCTGAACTTCAGTGAATACAA
>JAQQSU010019791.1:0-10185 GCA_028627135.1 Pseudochirops cupreus | reverse complement strand
ATTTAAAGTTCTATAATCAAATGTTAAAAATATATATGTATATACATATATATATATACTATAATAATAATAATAATAATAATAATTATCATTATTATTAACTACATCCAACTGGGACTTAAGATACACAGGCACTGTGGTAGGGAGATCCATCCTGCCCTACCGGAAAGTCAGAGGGGTGATAGGGGAGGACATAGCAGAGAATAGATTGGGAGAGGTGTTATACAATGGGATGGCTGTTTTGGGGTGGTGGGTAGGGGAAAGATGGGGAGAAAATTTGTAACTCAAAATCTCGTGGAAATGAATGATGTAAACTAAAATAAATAAAAGTTAAAGAGAATATTGAAAAAAAAAAAGAAATTAAGTGATTTTCCCATGAACACAAAATCTTTGTCAGAAACTGGATGTGAGGTGAACTTTTTCTTAGCCTTAAGACTGGTTCTCAATGAAGTAAGCTATACATGATACAAGAACATCAATGAAATATTTCAAAAGCTCTGCTGCATTATGACTCTATGAATATAATAAGAATTAAATTATACTCTTTCTTCATCTTTAATATATACTCACATGGGCAGAGAAGAGACAGCATGCTGCCTGATTGTACGAAATTTATTTTTCTAGTTATACATGAAGGAGATAAAAGTAAGAAATCAATTTGAAGCATATCAGTGAAGAAAGAAGAAAAAAGTATAGGTGAGAGAGAGAAAGAATATGGAAGCACATGAGGAGGGGGATGCACAGCTCACATGAAACCTTGCTGATTGTTCTCCTATGTACCACCCAAGGGAATCAGACTTCCATAGTTAATGAGGTTGCAGTTGAATTATTTTTTTTAACTCTGTTATTTTGTGTTGTTAATGGGAAATTAGACCAATTGAAACTAAATCAAAAGGCAAAGTAAGAAGTGAACTTTTCAAATCATGAATATGCATGCTTAGTCCAAAACCTGTCATTACTGACACCAGTTAGGTGTTGTATTGGGACTGTGGATTTGCAAATCTAACACTCCTGCACTCATGCCAATCTCTCTCCTGATTACGAGGTAATGGAAAATGTTTGATGCCTCTTCATTTAAGTTGAGAGCAGAGCAATTATTTAGGGAGTTGTAATGTGTGGAAAATTTCAGGGGTGAAAGAAAAAAATGCTGTTACTTCTACCTTTTGTCAGATTACATCAAGCAACTCAGTATCATACAGTTTAAAAGGATAAACGATCTTGATGCAACTTGACACATGTGCCATGCTGGGATATAATCTGTTATGTGTGTCATGCTGGCTCTCAAATTTAATGGAACGCCTTGTCTCATTGGGAGTGGGCGTAGTGTGTAGCTCCAGGGACATCTCAGATAGATCTTTTATTGTCCCTGGTGAACTATTAAAATAGACAATGAGTTATCATATTGTGAGAGAGTATAACATCAGGGTGTTACTTTCTTTGTTTCTCTTTCTTTTTTTAATGGTAGTGTTTATTATTTTTTTTTTCCGTTGCATGCTGAAACTTAGGGGATAACACTGCAAACTTCATTTTTAAATTTCAAACTCAGATAAAATTGGACCCTAGTCTAAGAACATTGTAAAACACAAATGGACACCACCTTGACATCTGGGGGGCAGGGGGGTGATTGTGTGTCTTGGTCCTCATGTCCAAGAAGGGAAATGATTTCATAGTGTCATTTACTAAGGCCAGGCTAGAGTCAGTTTGTCATTTTAGCTGTTCCAATAATATGTGCATTTTCTCCTTTCTCTCACAAGGCAACATCTACAACCCACACCTCAATGGGTCAAATGCAGGCTGTTTCCCAGAATCCCCAAATCTTTTGAGAAGCATATAATAAAAAGAAATCCTTGTGGTTCTGATCTTATGGAGAAAGCTTTGAAGAGACCGTGGGCTATCCAAGTTACTGACAATTGTGCATACTATACTTATTAGAATAATATCCCTATTACTGAAGAAAGTAGAAGCAGTAAATAGAATCTTCTACTGAATATTTGGGATTTCAAGGAATATAGAAATAAGAGATGCTTATCTCCCATAATTAGAGTATGAAGAATGGAAAAAAAAAACAAACAAACAACTTAACTCTTTCAAGGTAACTTTTCCCCCTAGCCTTGATATTCATCCTAGAAGGCTTTTGCTTGGTTAGTAATTTTTTCCTTTATGTGTCAGCAACATGCCGTCTACTCCATATGTATTTTGTATATATCTGTTATTTTCAGGTCTCTTTTTGTCTTCCATTAGAATGTAAGCTCCATCAGAGCAGGGGTTCTTTTTTTTTTCTTTTAGCCCTAATACTTAGAACAAGATTGTGATCCAGGAGGGGACCACTCTGTTTGTTGTGGTAAAAAGTCGTGTGTGTGTGTGTGTGTGTGTGTGTGTGTGTGTGTGTGTGCGCGCGTGTGTGTGTGTGTGCGTGTGTGTGTGTGTGTGTGTGTGTGTTTGAGTGGTCTGGAGGAAAAGGAGATCAAAATCATTTTATAAATGTTTGAGATTTGAGTGATTGTTGGTAGAGTGGAGGCAGGTACTGAATTACTCCATTGGTAGAAAAGTTACAAAGAAAAAGAGAGTTATAAGATATCTCAAAGGAAAATAGAGTCAAGATAATGTGTGTGTGTGTGTGTGTGTGTGTGCGTGTGTGTGTGTGTATGTGTGTGTGTGTGAGTTTGAGTGGTCTGGAGGAGAAGGAGATCAAAATCATTTTATAAATGTTTGAGATTTGAGTGATTGTTGATAGAGTGGAGGCAAGTACTGAATTACACCATTGGTAGAAAAGTTACAAAGATAAAGAGAGTTATAAGATACCTCAAAGGAAGATAGAGTCAAGAGAATGTGTGTGTCTGTGTGTGTTTGTATTTAAGTTTGACAAGATCTAGGCACACTTGTATGTCAACAAGGAAGAAGTCAGTAGATACAATTGGTAAGATGATAGTGAAGTAGTAGTAGAATAAAAGTGAGAGCAAGACAGAAAATTACCTATATGGGGCCAATATTCAAAACAAAAGATGGGCATCATCAAGGGTATCATTAAAGGAGAAGACATGTAAAAGAAGTACTGCTTCTTCCTCAGAGACTGAAGCAAAAGTTTCTCCATTAGATATAAAGAGGTGTTTTAAAGTTTGAAATGGTGAGAGAGCTCGTAATTCGTAGTCTTGATTTTTCCCCCTGTAATACAGGAAGCAAGGTCAAGTGCTTGGAGAGAGAAAGTTGGGTAGGTTGCAGAGTGCTTGAGAAGTTTTAGGTGATGTATTTTAAAAATGGTGAAATAGTGTTGACCAGGGAAGAAAAAAAAAAGGCTTGCCAGGTAGCAATGAATGTATGTTTCTGATTATGAAACAATATTTTGGTAAATGAGGTTGATACTTTTGTTCAATTGTTTTTGTTATTTTTTTAATCTCTCAGCAGCATGGACATCAGAGTACAGACAACAAGTTGTAGCAGTCTTTCACAGCTGATGACTATCAGGTTATAAATAAAAAAATAAACAAAGAGACAAAGGATTCAACAGAAAGAACAGTGTAAAGTTGAAGTGAACTGAATTTAAGGCTACACAATGAAGAACAATAAAACAGATCAGTGTTAGAGCTTGGAAGAAAAAGGAGGATTATAGTAACTAGAGGGCCTAGTGAAGATGAAGAATATTTAGCAAGTAGGAAGAAGAGAAAGGGATGCAAAGTTGGAAGTTTATGATCAGAAGTCAAAACAATGCATGTGACAGAGTTATGGGTGCTAATGAGACCTAATTCCTTCTCTGGGTTGCCTGTCCTCATCTTTCCCTGATGGCTTCCCTCATCCTCAACATATCTCAACTACTCACTCAACAGGAAGCCTTTTCCATTCCTCCTTACCCCTAGCACCTTTCCTCTGAGCTCATTTCCAGTTTATCCTGGAGTAGAGTGTGCTTATACATAGAAGTTGCATGCTGTATACCGAATAGATTACGAGATCCTTGGGAGAAAAAAAAGTTTTTCTCTTGTGCCTAAAACTTGGGATAGTGCCTGAAATCTAATAGGCACTTAATAAATTCTTATTGTCTTGACCTGAAGGAAAAGCAATGAGACTGTAATCAATGGAGATGAACAGGGAGTTGATGGTGTTCAAGAGGACAATAACAACTATGTATATTATAATTTACAAATGTGATGGCAGGAGTAAGGGGACTATGAACCAGGGAATAAAGTCTTGTAGAATGAAGGATGAATTAACCAGACTACAAAAGATAATGATACCCACAAATATTGGGAAAGGATAGTATAGATCAGTGGTTCTCAACCTTCATAATGCTGTGACCCTTTAATAGTCATACGTGGGCGTGTCTGCATGTGGGCTGACCAGCCTGGAGACAGATAGAGGAGTTTCCTAAGATCATCAGAAATATGTGTTTTGGAACGGTCTTAGGCTACCCCTGTGACCTCTGTGAAAGGGTCATTCAACCCCAAAGAGGTCGCAACCCACAGGCTGAGAACCGCTGGTATAGATGAATGGAATGAATATCAAAGGAGGAAAAAGTTGTAGAGAGATGGTTGCCAAGAGAAAGCCTAGAACTGTTAGAGAGCCAGAATACATCAATAGATTTGAAATGGGGTTTGAATCCTGGTGTGGCTACTGATCAGTGGTGGCACTTTAAAAAAGGCATTCAAATTCTCTAATCTGCTTCTTCTGTCAAATGATCGGGGTGGACCTAAAGACTCTTAGATCTCTAAATTTCTGATCAGTGATTCCCCTTAAGATTCAGTATAAGATTATAGGAAGGAAGCATGAAGAAATGAGGAACCCAAACTGCAGATATGACTAAAGCTTGTTTTCGTTTTTGTTTTTCTGCAGAGATTCAGTTAGAGAAGTGCTATAGCCAGCTTGTACCACTTCTTCAGGGCTATTTATAAATATTTATTGTGAGCATTTACACCTCAGGAATTGACAAATACAGGTAATTGAGCTTGGTTCATTGTTTCATTGATCATCAAGTCTTTAAAAATAGACAAAAATGTGATGGAGAAATATATTAACATTAACATTAATATTAATAATTTTGATTAACCTCAACACTGTCATATATATATATGTATACATAATTATATTCATAGGTGTGTATCTAGGTATATATGCATCCATATCTGTTTCTGGATAGTCAGTAGTTAAACATTTAGCAGCCAATTCAAGGACTCAGGAATTCATGATAACCAGGTTTTGTGGAGAGTGCGAGAAGAAGAAATTCAGTGTGATCAGGATATTATTAAGAGTAGACCAAGAATGCTTCTTAGTGTACACATCTGTCCTGACATGTTATAAGCTACTCAGAGAGAGGTACAAGTTCTAATTTTGCCTTTGTATTCCTATTTCTCCATGCCTGGCACGTAGTAGATGCTGTATGTTTGTCATCTAATGCTTTTATTTTTCCTTTCATTTATTCAATCACTCATTCATTCCAACATTTGCTGTATTCATTTCATACTTTAATTGATTTCATCTTTACTAATGCCATTCCTCCTTCCCCTCCTCCTCCTCCTCCTCCTCCTCAACAACAAGAAGAAAAATAAGGAGGAAAACTGGAAGGAGGCTCATTCCCTTGTGTTCAAGTCAGTCTTAAGTTCCCAGAGGAGTTTGCTTCTGTATCTCTCTTCTTTGTGTGTGTTTTCTCATGGTGTCAGGTGTAGATAAAGTTTTAATAAATGCTCTTTGATGATGATTACAGAATCAGTGTTGAAGATTCTGCTTAGGGGAATTCTCATCAAAATCTTGAAAAAAACAAAAAAACTTTAGCAACATTTCACACAAGCAAGGAGGATAGAAATGCTTGATGTGGAAATAGTTTCTAACATACCTTTACTCCTCTGATTTATATCAAGCATGACATCTGGAGCCAAAAAGACAATTAGCAACAAGCAAAAGCCTGTCAAGATGAATATCTCGATGAGAAATGAAAAAAAAATCTTGAAGAAGTTAACTTTTTTTTCTATAAATACAAAACTCTGTCAAGGTGATATGAACCATTTCTTCCCTTGAGTGCTTAGCAGAGTGCCTGACACATAGTAGGCACTTAATAAATGTATGCTGACTAATTGATTCTCAAAGTTACATGAAATACTAATGTAGTCCTGTAATTGTAGATACCAATATTAAAATTCTATTTAATAAAACTCATCATTTCAGTAAGTAAAAATATAATTTCTATCCATAATCTAAATTGGATGGTCAAGGCTGGACAATTAATAAGCATATAACTATAATAAAAAGACTGAAAAGGTAATTGTTAGCTTCAACGACACTAATCACATAAATCATATGCTGGGAGTTACTGAGGAAGAAACAAGGAGGCATGAGATAGATTTGTTTTTAAATGACAAAGCATTGATAAGTTGAGTGCACTTAAAAGAACCTAAAAATAGAGTAAAAAGGCCTGGATTTAAATTCCGTCTCAGTTATTTAAGTCATTCTGTAACTTGGGCAAGTTATTTCTTGGTTAAATAATTTGTCAAATGAAGAGTTTCACAAAATCACAAAATTTCATAATTAGAAAGAACCTCACAGGCTATCTAGTCTACCCCGCCCCTGATAAACAATTCTTTAAACCACATACTTACCAGGTAGTAACAGAGCTTTTGAAAGGAAAACAGCAACAAAGACTGCCAATGAGGGAAGCACACAATCTCTGAAAGAAGTTGAGTTTACTTTTAATTGGCTCAAATAATTAGATATTTCTTCTTTAGAAGATAATGAACCTATCTTGCTACAACATCATTGTTTCCCATCCTATCTCATACACACATGTATGTATGTACATACGTACATATGTATGTACGTATGTACATATGTATATTTGTATATATGTGTACATAGGTTGTCTGCTTGTTGTCCTTCATTCTTAAAAAAAACCCAAATAATATCACTATGCCAAAATCAAGTTTCAGTGTGGATGATCACACCAATATGAGGTCACAATGCTCCACCACAGGTCAGTCACAAAGAGTCCATGTGAACATTTGCAGTGGATTCTCTAAATGTGTCCATCTCATGTTTCTTTTGAGCTATTTCAATTTTGCTTTACTCAGAACAGAGCATGTTTTGTGATGTGGGAATACCATGCTGAGTGGTTCTGTTTCAGTGTCTCCCATGTCACACAATCAATTCCAAAGTTCTTAAGAGAGACCTTGAGAGTTTCCTTGTAACACTTCTTCTGATGACCATCTGAGCTCTACCCCATGTAAGCTTTGCATAAAATGGGATTTGTTTTAGCAAATATACATTTGCATTCGAACAGCATGGCCAGAGCATCAGAGTTGCACTTCCTGAAGTAATTTGAATGCCTGCCACTTCAGTTCATGAAAGGACCTCAGTGTCTGGCCTCTTATCCTGCCAGAATGTTCCTTTGGAATCTTCCTAAGACAACTCAAATGGAAGCAATTCGGTTTCCTGGCATGATACTGGTAGACTGTCCAGGTCTCATAGGCATACAACAATGAGGTCAGCACAATGGCTCTGTAGACCTTCAGTTTGGTGGCCAGTCTAACACCTCTTCTCTCCCACACTTTCCTTTGGAGCCTCCAAAACAATGAGCTAGCTCTACTGATGAACGTGTTAATCTCATTACCAATGTGTACTTCCCTGGAAAGTACACTGCCAAAGTAAGTGAACTCATTCACAGCATTCAAAGCTTCTCCATGTCTGTAACTGATGGTTCCACAACTGATGGTGTGCTGGTGGCTGATGGAGCACCTGTGTTTTCTTGGTGTTGATTGTTAGGGTAAAATCGATTATCAGAACTAGCAGAGAATCTAGCCATACTTTTTTTTCTTTTTTTCTTTTTTTTTTTTTTTTTGCCTCTCACCTTCTAAGGCTGCATTGGTGGTTGTTGTATTTTATTCTCAAAAAGGACCAAAATGACATAATTATGCTAAAGTCAAGTTTCAATGTGTCTGACTGTGACTGATCAGAGCAATATAACTCCAAATTCTCTACCACAACTCAAGCACAAATAGTCCATGTGAACATTTGGAGTGGATACTCTAAATTTGTGCATCCAACACTTCCTTTGAGCAGTTTCAATTCTGTTTTGCTCATAGAACACAGTACTTTCTCTAATGTGGGTGCATCATGCTGAGCACTCCTGTACCTGTGTCTCCCACATCATACAATCAATTCCAAAATTCTTGAAAGAAACCTTGAGAGTGTCCTTATATCCCTTCTTCTGACTACCATGTGGATGCTTGCCCTGTGTGCATTCTCCACAAAATAGTCTTTTTTGGCATGTGTATGTATTGCATTCAAATAATGTGTTCAGCCCATTGGAGTTGCCCTAAGCAGAGTTTTGTTGCTTGGCAATATAGTTCGAGTAAGGACCTTAGTGTCTGGTACCTTATCCTGCCAGGTGATCTTCAGAATCTTCCTAAGATAATTCAAATAGAAGCAATTCAATTTCCTGGCATGGTGCTGGTAGATTTTCCAAGTTTCACAAGCATATAACAATGAAACCAGCACAATGACTCTGTAGATCTTCAGTCTGATAGTCATTCTAATATCTCCCATACTTTCTTTCAGAGCCTCTCAAACAATGAGCTAGCTCTGGTAATGCTTGTGTCAACCTCATTACTGTTGTGTACATCTTTGGAAAGTACACTGCCAAGGTAAGTGAATTTATCCATAGCATTCAAAACTTCTCCATTTGCTATGACTTGTGGTTCTACTTATGGATGGTATGGTGATGATTGACGGAGCACCTGAGTTTTCTTGGTGTTAATTTTTAGGCCAAAATTAGTATAAGCAGTAGAGAAGTGATCCACACATTGTTATAACCCAGCTTTAGAGGCTGCATTGAGTGTACAAGCATCTGCAAACAGAAACTCATGCACCAACAATCCTTCCACTTTGGTTTTAGCTTGCAGCCTTTTCAAATTTAAGAATTTACCATCAGTGCTGTACCTGACCTTGATGCCATGTTTATCCTCATTGAAAGCATTTGACAATATAGCTGAAAAAAATCATTATAAAAAGCATGGGAACAAACACACAGCCTTGTTTCATTCCATTGGTAATTGGAAAGCTGTGAAAGCATTGTCCATTATCCAGAACCCAGGCATTCATGCCATCATGAAACTGACATACAATACTGATTAAATTCTCCTGGCAAGCAAATTTTGACATAACTTTCCATAAACCCTCATGACTAACAGCATCAAAGGCCTTGGTCAGATCTAAAAACATTGTGTACAGACTTCTGTTCTGCTCCTGGCACTTTTCTAGGAGTTTTCAGGCAGCAAATACCATATCAACTGTTCCTCAGACCTTTCTGAAGCCATACTAGCTCTCTGGTAGATGACCATCTTCTAGGTGGAGGATCAGTCTATTAAGGAGGACTCTGGCAAGAATCTTGCTAACAATGACTAAGGGAGAGACCCCCTATGATTGTCATAGGACAATCTATTTCCTTTACTTTTATAGAGATGAACAACAGGGGCATCCTTAAACACCCAGGGGATGACCTCCTCTTGCCACATACCCTGGAAAATTTCAGTCAGCTTGTGTATGAGCAATGGACTCCCTACCTTGTAAATTTCAGCTGGAATAGAATCAGCACCAGGTGCTGTGCCACATGAAAGGAGCCCAAGAACATATAAAACCTCTCCTTCAGTTGGAACTTCAGTTATTGAGGGATTGACTTCAACCTGAGGTAAATGGTCAAGGGCTTCAAAATTGATTGATGATGGTCTACTGAGAGCTCTATTGAAGTGTTCAACCCATCTCTCTAGGATCATGTCCTTAGCACTAATCAATGTGGCTCCATCTGCAAGCAGAAAGCCATATACAGATACTCCCTCCACTTTGATCTTGGCTTATAGCCTTTTCAAGTTGAAGAATTTACCATCAGTGAGGTAGCTGGCATTGATGCTGTGTTCATTCTCATTGAAGGCATTTGAAAACTTATATATACATGTATATATATATATATATATATATATATATATAATATGACAACTTATATATACATACCTTTATACATGCATTTATGCATATATACATATGTGCATATTTATGTATATATAATAGAAAACTATTATATACTCACATACATATATAACACATAAATATATCAATGTACATAAACAATTCAGAAATAAAAATACATTGTGTTATATATTAAATATTTTCATAGGCGTATGTGTGAATGTGTGTATATATGATTACACAGGTATG
>JAQQSU010019790.1:0-10186 GCA_028627135.1 Pseudochirops cupreus | reverse complement strand
GGCTAGTTACTTAACTTCTCTCTTGACCTTGGTTTCCTCATATATAAAATGAGGAGGTTGGATTAGATAATCTCTAGGGACCCTTTCAACTCTAAACTTTATTTTTAAAGAAGAGTTACCTTCTATCCATAAGGATTACCTCTCAGAGTAGGGTGCTCTCTTAGCTCTAGAACAATGAATAATGTCTCAGACACAGACCTTCCAGCTAATAACCCCGAGTGATATTTTCAGAAATGGGCATGCTATCTCTGCTAGTACATATCCATTTTCCATGTGAGATTTGCTGTGCTTATGAGAGCATTATTGTCCTGGGGAAACAGTGCTTTATATATATATGTGTGTATATATATATATATATATATATATATATATATATTTCCCATAAGCAGCCCTATGCTCCATATTGCTCAATGTCAAAATTCCTCCTTCCTTTCTGCTTTTTTTTCAAATTACATGCTGGGAACAGAGCAGACTGAAAGGTTGATTTTGTGGAGAGATCACCTAGCCCATCACTGACTTGGCCAAAGTATCTAAAGGGCAAGGAAGAGGATTATTTAGGATGATAATGCTCATCCTTCATGTCAAAGAGGACCAGTGACATCAAGGAGTGATGCCTTCTTGACTTGCACATGAATTGGATTTAAGTGAGGCAGAGTTGCACAAAATTGTTAGCTTCGCTTTCTCTTCCAAAGTCATTGAAGCACAGTGGCAGGACAACAATCAAGATGACTGGTGATGACTTGGGATGCAGTGAATGACCTTGGTGTCTTCCATGTCTGACCAAACTCTGATGGCTCTACAACATCTGCTTCAGCTGCCTTCATCTACCCTTCCACATGGGGAAATCTTCACATGCTTGGGATAGACATCCCCCTAACTCAGTGACAGGTTTGAGACCTATCAGTTATATTGATCACATAGTTACAACTGTCAACCTACTGCCATTAATTGGGCAGGCAAACCTGCCTAGCTGAGGCATCAAGGTAAACTGAGGAAGAGATAAGAGGTAGCATGTGCCAAGATAAGTCAAACTACCACTACCCACTTTGATAGCCACCTTCCTTTAGACATGAATGTAGATAGCTGATGACTCAAAATGTAAGAGCTCTAGGAATTATAGCCCAAACTTCTTATGTATCTTGTTTCACTCTATTGAAGCATGAGCTCCTGCTATGTCACCAAGGCTTAGCATAGTCTTGGCATACAATCAATGCTCATTCATTCATCCTTGCCAACCATAGGATCATAAGATTCAGAGCTGGAGGGGACCTCTGGGGTCATCTAATCCAGCCTAAGAGTAATGGAATCAATAATGTTAAGCTTGGACCTCAAAGGTCACTGAGCCTAACTTATCCTGTCCCAGATGGAAAAAGTAGGAATGCAGAAATGGTATGATTTGCTCATGACCACGCAGTTAGAGAGTGTGTCTCTCATTCATCTCTAGTGAAATGGAGGCACAGAGAGATGAAGGCCCCCAGGATCCCAGATGGCAAACAACAGGGGCAGGATTCCAACCCAGGTCTTCTGTTTCTCACTTTACCAACTGCCTTCTGAGCTGTGTTACTGATGCAGACCTCCTCAGTCATCGATGAATAAGAAGGAGCTGACTTAGAGTGAATTTGCAATGGACAATGAAGTGAGACATTCTTGAATTTTCCTGCCTCAGGAAAATTCCAGCTCAGATGCTATGCTAACACCTAACTGACCCCTCCTTCTCCTCATCACCTCACCAAGTTTGAAAGGAAACAAGGAACCTGACCTTTCTCTATCAGTGTTGGTTGACTTTTCCTCACTTTGGGCTGGTAGGAATGGTTATTATTACTATTTTTCATTTTGTTATATTTTTACAAGTTGGCTGCTCTGGCGCCTGTGTTCTCTGTCTAAATTAAAACTAAGCAATGCTCAGGATATCCACCAGGAAAAGGCAGCCAGGACAAAGGGACTGTGGAGTTTATTTTTATGAAGTTTAGGAGAAAGAGTTAGAGAGTCTTCTTGAAGGCTGTCTTCATGCAGTGCTGAACCCCTGGATGGAAACATGACTCTGTCAAACATCCAGAGTTCCATCCCTCCAGATGTTTGATATCATATAGACTTGAGCTCATGTCCTTTTTACCTAGAGTTATGTGACTTTTATCTTTTTTAGGACTCACTTTCTTTCTCTGTCAAATGGTTCTGATGGTCCCCTTTCACTTTCAGTCTGTGATCCCATAAGCCTCTATGCCAATGCTGACCGAGGTACTTAACTTGGGGTCCATGAACTATTTAAAAATGTGTTCTGATAGTTATTTTAATAAACCTGTTTTCCTATGTAATACTATGTATTTTATGTACTTAAAACATTACTCTGAGAAGTGGTTCATAGGTTTCATCAGATCACCAAAGGCATTCATGGCATAATAAAGGTTAAGAACCCCTAATATGGGGTTATTTGGCTGAATTTTCAAAAAAAAATTCCCTATAAAAACCATCTCACCATATACTGGCCACACTGGGACCCAGAGTCCTAAAACATTTCTTTCAAAACATGGATAATCTCTTCTTTCTATTTTAGCAGGATCATGCCATACTGTTTCTTACAGTTATCACTATTTAAAAGCAACTTATGTAATATATTATAGGTGGCCACAGATCTGCGTATATTGAATCAATTTCTCTTACATAAACATACTCCACATATTATAAAGGTTTGGGGGTGTTTTTATCTTTTTTATATATCTGCTTGTCTAATTAGTGAAATCTAAGCTAGAGGTTTGCCTAAATGTTTGCCTTAATGAATGATGTTGAATGATGTTCCACTATGTCACCCACTTGACACTTAAGAAAGCACAGGGGGCTGCCTGTGTTCCTTCTGGACTTGCACAGTCATTCACATTGCTCTAACATCCACCCATCTCCTGAAGTTCTATCATCTGGGTATCTCTATATGACTTACTTTGTTTTGGAATCAAGTCCTGGGCAGATCAGCGACTGCTGGGCGATTCTAGTCCTGGGAAATTCAAAGCATCCGACAGAAAGACCTGGCCAATGGGAAGCCCCTTGTAGACTTGGCCAATTTCCCAGCCTGATTATCCTTGGCTGGAGATGTTGAGATGGGAGCAGTTGTGTTTGATGGCATATGGACATGGCATGGGTGAGACTTGCTATAATGCAGCAAAGATATTCTGCTCACTCTTCCATCATATGAGGAGATAGAAAACCTCTGGAAGTTTACACAGGATTTAAAGCCATGGAGGACATCAGTCCAACTTCTTGGTGTTTTTACAGTTGAGGAAACTGAGGCCTAAAAAGGGGAATTGACTTGGTCACTGCTATGTATGTAGAAGCAATTTCCTGTCTCTCAATAAGAGTGTATGTGGCTATTGTACCACACTGCAGAGTGGAGTCAGAGATGGAGCTGATGGTAGAGAAGGAATAATCAACCAGTCTGGAGCCCTCCCTAAACAGCCAGGTTACTCAGTGGGTACAGCACTGGGCCCAGAGTCAGAAAGCCCTGAGTTCAAATATGGCCTCAGATCACTATAAGCTGTGTGACCCTGGCCAAGCCACTTAACTTCTGGCTGCCTCAGTGTCCTTAGCTGTAAGACAGGGATAATAATAGCACCCGCCTCACAGGGCTATTTTTAGAATCAAATGAAATAATAATTGTAGCATTTAACACAGTTCCTGGCACACAATAAGCACTTAATAAATGCTTGTGCCCTTTCCCACCTTACCCCATATTACTTTGTATGCATTTTATATCGATTTTTTCTGCTTACACATTGTGTTCAATAGTATATAAGCTTCTTGAGAACAGGATTTAGGGTGTGTGTGTGTGTGTGTGTGTGTGTGAGTGTGTGTGTGAGTGTGTGTGTGTGTGTGTGTGTGTGTGTGTGTGTGTGTGTGTGAGTGTGTGTGTGTGTGTGTGTGTGTGTGTGAGTGTGTGTGTGTGTCCTCTGTGCCTGTTGAAGTATGTGACATACCTCAGATTAAGTAAATGAATGAATGAATGATTGGTGAATAGGGTGAGAATATGAACTCAGCTTCCCTCACTTCAACACTAATGCTGTTTCTTAAGACAAATAAAATAAAACAAAAAAATAAAACCTTTTCTAAAAAAGACTTTTTAGAAAACTATTTTGATGAATTTAAGAATCAACAAACATAAACATTTCAACATATGAAAAAACAAGAAAACACGATATTCTGCATGAAATCACAAGCTTCCATAACATACAATGTTTAGAAAATAGACATTGAAATTAACCCGGTAGTGAAAACTTTCCTTAATTTGTCTCCTCTCAAGAGCCTTTATGATCATTTTATTCTGGGTTTGCTCTCTTTCCAGTGTAGTACACTGTCCCTTTTTTCTGGAGGGCCTGCCAAGTGACGCCATTGGAGGGCCTGCCAAGTGACGCCATTGGAGGGCCTGCCAAGTGACGCCATTGCTTTCCAGGCTGGGGTAACAGACAAATAAACACCCAGAAAAACTGAGTTTAATGTCAATTTGTGTTTGTGATCAATACAGCTAATTGGAGCCTAAAATCCCCAGGGCCCTCAGTGTTAGGTAGTACTGTCAGGGGAATGGAAGCATTTTAAATAAGTAGGTATTAGAATTGTCCTTTCCAACAATAGGATTTCACCTTGAATTTCATGTTAGTTTTTGTGAGTTTGGAAATGTATCTTTGTCTGCTCATTCCCATCCAGCTTCCTCATCTCCCTCTGATTGATCCTTGACTTAGAAAATCCTTTGGCTTCCAAGGTGAATGCCTCCAGTTGGTGTGTGCTTTCTCTCTTTTTCCCAAGCCCACAAGCCAGAGTCTAGACCCAATCCCTATTTTCTGCTTGACCGCCTGACTCATACAAGTATTTCCTATGTAAAGCATTAAAAGCTCAGGCCAGTCAAGGGCTCTTTAGGATTCTCTGGCAGATTTACTTCACTGCCTTGTTTTCTTAGATGCCTTTAATGGGAGATTGGACCAATGCTCCTGACAATGTTGTCAGCAATCCTCTCCTTGTTGCACCCCACCAAACTAATCAGAAACTCTCAGGCAAAGAAAATTGGATACCAACCATTAATGGACTGGCCCAGGAATAAGCTGCCATCCTCAAGTGAGTGAGTGAAATGGGTGCTTCAAAGAGCAGAGTTCTGCAGTTTGTTTGAGAGGCACGTATACGTTGCATGTCTGTTTGATGTCTCTGGTGTCAGAAGTGTCTTAATTTTGTGGTTTGGAATAAGTGCTTGACTCCTCAAATCTGCTTCTTTTTTGTCCTCCTTCCCAGTCATCATTCCTGTCCTGTTATAACTCATCCCCAAATAGAGCAACTCTTTAAAAGTAAATTTGGAGGGACCATGTTTCTGTTGCTAGAGTATTATCATGGAAATAACAGAGACTATCAGAGGACAAGACCTGGATTCTAGGTCCGTGTCAAATAATTGCAAGCTGTGTTTCATTCTCCAGTGGTTTTTGAGCAAAAGCTGAATGACCCTGTGTTAGTTTTTTACTAGGAATTCTTTGGGGAGTATAAATTGGATGAGACAGCCACTGAGCTCCCTCTCAGTTCTGAAAATGCTATGGTTTCATGATTCTGAAATATGGAGTGCCCCAAGTGGGCACCATTGGATGACTTTTTAATGCTTGTATCAGCTCAGGAGTGGGAAAAGAGAAAGGCATGAGTTATGGGTGACTCAAGGTTGAAGGCTGTCAGAATGTGAATGACAGGAGGAAAGTGAACAAGGAATTCGGAGGAAAGCGTATTATATACTTGAACTGCTTAACTATAGGGCAAAGATTCCAAAGAGAGGAAAGTAAAGTAAGGAGGAATGAATGGACTGGGGAAATAAGGAGGAATGGAAAATCTGTAAATCATAATAGTGACGAAGAATAAGGTAGATGGGAACAACAGGTATCTTGACTGGGCAGTATCAATGAAGTGAACCTAAAAGGAGAGAAGGTCTAAGAGATAGCAGTCTAAGAAGTCTGAAAGGATGTATGTATGTATGAATGGGTGAATGGATGAATGAATGAATGAATGAATGAATGAATGAATGAATGAATGCACGCATGCACAGTAAATTTCTTAAACACTTCCTTTGTTACAGGGCTGTGTGTTAGAAAGGAGGGTGGCCAGAGATGAGGCATTGGCAAAAAAAAAATCAGGTTTCCCTGAGTATAAGGTGGAGAGGGCAGAAGAGAGAAAAGAACAGAAGCGATGTGGAATTAGTGATAGACCAGCATCAGGTGAGGGTTTGAGGACAGGTCCTGGGGAAAAAGGGGTGCCTCCAGGCAGACAGCCTCTCTGAATCATAGGCATTAGTGGAGCAGGAGACAGAATCTTGCTAGCCATGGAAACAAGAAGGACCAGTTGGTTAGGGGACACAGAAGGTCCAAACAGGAATTTGAAGATCAGTGTTAATGAGGGTAGAAAATGCTGGGAGAGGGAGGCCCTTACTCCTTGGAAGAATGCAGTGGGGGAAGCTATTTCACTGGTTCGTTCTTTTCCTGGAATTCTTTGTTTTGTTTCTTGGTTTTTTTGGAGGGGGAAAGGCAAGGTGATGGGGGTTAAGTGACTTGCCCAAGGTCACACTAGTACATGTGTCGTGTCTGAGGCCATATTTGAACTCAGGTGCTCCTGACTCCAGGGCTGATGTTATTCACTGTGCCACCTAGCTGCCCCTCCTATAATTCTTGAAAAGGGATATTGCACATCTATGGAAATGAGTGATAGAAGAGTCTATGCCAGCAGGGGTTCTTACCCTATTTTTTTTTTTTGCTGTACCTCTTTGGCAGTCTTGCAAAGTCTATGGACTCCTAAGATTATTTTTTTTAATGTTCATAATTGAAAGAAATGCTAATTTTCAATAAGGGATTTGTACGTTTTCTCATCCAAGTTCACAGACTCCCTGAAATCTATCCACAGATCCCAGTTTAAGAACCCTAAATCACGGTACAACATGCTTTTAGTTGTGGATGGCCACGTCACTCCTCCACAGTCCCAATGAGGGCTAGCACTACAAGCCAGATCCAAGCCAGTATGGGAACACAGAATCACCTCTTTTTTTCTCTTGAAGTGCTGTTCTATGATGACAGAAACCTTGAAGGTGCTAAGGGAAGACATATGGTCCCAGAAGGAGGGGAGAGTATGTGTGCCTGTGGTGAAGGCAAATCCATAGGAGCTCCTGGGCTGCTGCTCTCCTGGCCCTCACCTAAGGGGGAGGAGAGTTAAGACACTTATCCAAAGGCAGGCAGCACATTTGTCGCAAGCCTTGAACTCAGACTTTTGCCCTCTGAATTTAAGTACAATGCCCTTTCCATGAATCTCTGACCTTCCTCCATCAGAGGACTGGTATGGGCACAGGCAACATAGGAAAGTATTTTTAAACCTGTAAAATGCTATGTTCTCCTCCCCCTCCCCAGAAGATAAACTGGTAGTTTATTATCTTCTAGGCCAGTAGATGTAGTTCTTAGCTTTTGGAGTCAGGAAGAACTGGGTTCGTATTGACTTAAGACAGTCCCTCCCTGTATAACTTTGAGGGAGACACAGAATCTCTCTGTACCTCAATTTCCTCACCTGTGAAGTAAAAGGCTTGGAGTGCATGGCCTCTAATGGCCCTTCTAGTCCTACGGCTATGATTCTACAATGCTGTTTCTAGCCAAGATGCTGATACAAAATCTACCTTTGGGAACATGGCGACCTCAAGGTTAGCTAACCAACGGCACTCAAACTCCCATTTTATGGACAAAACACATTCAATTTTAGTGACGCAGACTTACTATTCAGATGACCCTCTTCCAGAGCAGATATTAAATTGTGGAGAAGCAAATTTAATTCAGTGTCCATGCCCATTGCATTGGTAGCATATTTTTGTGTGACTAATTTAAAAAGATAGATCGTGGGTTAATTGTGTTAATGAACTAACCTAACACAGACACTGACCAAGGCCCAGCAGGGTCCCAAGCCCTCATTAAGGAGAAATGTCCATCTTTTTACCATCATTTCAGAAAGCCAGTTTTGGGTGGCTCGCCTGGAGCAAATGTTAATTCTAAAGGTTGACCCTCTTGGGGCCATCATCATAAACCATTCACCTCTGTCTTATCACCCTCACCTCCCAGGTCGGCAAATTCTCACCAAAGCAATCAGAGAGCATTTGTGCTAACTGTTCCCTGGAAAGGTCCTCACTGCTGTAAATCTCTTGCACTCAGCTGGATCCTAAGCAAATTGTAGTCCAAAGTTGGACCTGACTGCAGTTCCCTGTCTTAAGGAATGGCCCTGGCTAAATGATTGTGAAGTAATGCCTCTCTTAATTAAAGGACGATTCATGTTGATCCAAGAAATGGAAGGTTAGCAGACCCCTTGGAAAGGGTCTATTTGGGACTAGGGAAGCTTAGTCGATATGAATTCCAACCCCCTAATCACCAAATTGACATAGAAAAGAGAACACTGTTAGTTTCTCATATCATCTAATTTCTGGGTATGGTGGATTGAAATCACTTTGTCTCATTAGGAGAACAAAGTGCATTATGAAACCTAGCTGCAAAGCAATGGCTGTGAGAGAGGAGGCCCCAGCATCCTGGCTGCTTATTTATTTTCATCAGTATATTATTATTGCCACAGTAATGCCCATCTTTTGGGTTTCAGCAACTCTAGGCAGAGTCCCACAAAGCTCTTAGGTACTCGGTGTGAGAACAGGACAGGTAGTAATGATAGTGTTATGTACATACTTCTCTGGTCATGTTATCATTCTGAAATTGCACCAAAATGTAATTTATGAGTCACCTGTAACATGGAGGATCATTGGTTGTAATTGAAGTCTTTTGTCTTGTTGTGAGTTATCAAATCAGTTATTGCCACCAAGACTAATTTATATCTTCCAGACTGATTATTGGGAAGAGAAGTTCATTTAGAGTGTAGTGTTCTCTGTAGAAGGATCTGTAGGACTTCACGTCCCCAGAAACCTTTGCTTCATGTGCAGAAACAGAACTCTGTGCTCATATGTGTAGCCTTGCCGTGTGGTGAGCATCTTCAGTCACAAACAAAGAAATACTTTCTGGAAAAAAAAAGTCTGGCAATAACATAAATATCTGCTCACTTGAGTTAGGCAGAAGATGTAAATGTGAGCCACGGAAGAAATATGGCTCCCTCTAAATTTTGCTAATTTCAAGCAAGTCAGGAAAACAAGGAAACATATGCACTAAGGAGAAAGTAGGATGTGCAAAGAAACTTGACAGGGAAACATGATAAAAATTGGATCAAGCAAAGTTCTATTTATGTTGAATGTTTTATTTTGTGGAAGTCATATATGAAAATAGCCATATTTGAAATGGTGAAAATCCTATATTCAGCTCATCCAGCTGAAATCATCATTTACATTTGAAAGGTTTTTACAGTAACAGCCAAAGCATGAAGCTGGTGATAGAAACCAAGCTATAAAACAGGCAAAAAAGCACTCGCGCTTAGAGACTTTTTGCAACTCAATGCAGTTCTTATATGTGTGTATATATAATTTTATTGTATATATTTTATATTATATATATTTAATGACATTTATATAAATATACTTATATTTATACAAAATATATTTTATCTATGTTTATGTTTATATAAGTTACATTTTTATATTTTATTCCTACATAAATATACCTAATATATTTATATATTTTGTTATGTATGGTAATTATCTCATCATATGTCATCAATAAATCGATCAGGAAACATTTATTAAGTCCCTGCTATGTGCCATGCACTGTGCTAAGGATTGGGTATACAAAAAGAGGGAAAAGTTAATGTCTACTCTCAAGGAACTTGTCTGTCTAGTAGGGGAGATAACATGCAAAGGGATTTATTCAAGCAGTCTGTACACAGGATAAATAGGAAATAATTAGCAGAGGGAAGGTGCCAGAATTAAGAAGGATTGGGGAAGGCTTCTTGTGGAAGGTGGGATTGTAATTGGGACATAAAGTTACATATACATACATACATACATACATATATATACATATATACATATATATAGACATATATACATATATATATGGACAGAGATAGAGAGATAGAGATTATATATAGATATGTAGTATACTATATATACATATAAAATTCATTTATTTGCTTATCTGTCTCTATCTCTCTATCTCTGTCCATCCATCCATCTATCATCTATCTATCCATCCATCCATCTATCTATCTATCTATCTATCTATCTATC
>JAQQSU010001979.1:0-14816 GCA_028627135.1 Pseudochirops cupreus | reverse complement strand
GCCACAGCTGGAGCTTGAATCACCAGCAGCCATGGGATTTTCCAGATTTACCAACCCATAAAAAACAAGGACTAAGGGAAAGGTCAGTGGAACCCAGATAAATTCAGGGAAGAGGATGTGGCCAACTGCCCCAGGGCTTAGAAGTGGCTGAAGTGACAGCACTGCAGCCACCTCGACATGGCTGCTTCAGTGCTCTGGGCCTGCAGGTTGCAGGGGGGCCAGCAGTCACTCAGAGGCTAAGTGCTCTTGCCTTGAGCTGCCTGGATCGGGATCATGGTCTTGGATTCTGGTCCTGAACTCAAATGGCAAAAGAGGCCCAAAAAACCAATGAGGAGAATGCCTTAAAAAGTCGAATTTCCCAGATGGAAAAAGAATCTCAAAAGCTTTCTAAAGAGAATAATTCCTTCAGAATTAGAGTGGAGCAAATGGAAGCAAATGACTTTATGAGAAATCAAGATACTATTAAACAGATCCACACAAATGAAAAAATAGAAGGCAATGTAAAATATCTCCTTGAAAAACCACTGACCTAGAAAATAGATCCAAGAGAGACAATTTAAAAATTAGTGGACTACCTGAAAGCAGTGATCAAAAAAAGAACCTAGAAAATATCCTTCAAGAAATTCTCAAGGAAAATTGCCCTGATATTTTAGAACCAGAGAGCAAAATAGAACTTGAAAAAATTCACCTATCACCTCTAGAAAAAGATCCCAAAAAGAAAACTCCTGGAAATGTTATAGCCAGTCTGGAGTTCCCAGATCAAGGAAAAAATATTACAAGCTGCCAAGAAGAAACAATTTGAATACTGTGGAAACACAATTAAGATAAAGGATCTAGCAGCTTTTACATTAAGGGATGAAAGGACCTAGAATATGATATTCCGGAGATCAAGGGAGCTAGGATTAAAAGCAAGAATCACCTACCCAGCAAAATTGACTATATTGTTCCAGGGGAAAATTGGTCATTCAATGAGGTGGAGGACTTCCAAGCATTCTTGCTGAAAAAAACAGATCTGAATAGAAAATTTGACATTCAAATACAAGAAGCATGAGAAGGTAAACATGGAAAAGAATTTATAAGGAACTTATCAAAGTTGAACTACTTACATATCAAAATGGAAAAATGATAATTATAACTTATGAAACTTTTCTCAGTTTGAGGATAGTTGAAGGGAACATAAACATATACATATATATGATGCATACATGTATACATACACATATGTCTATATAGGATAGTATATATGTGTATGAATACATATGTGAGTGTGTGTATATATGTGTACATAAAGAGAGGGCACAGGATCAATTGAATAGGATGGGGTAGTATTTTAAAAGGTGAAATTGAGAGGTGGGAGAGGAATAGTATGAGAGGAAACAGGGAGAGTCAGATTGGGGTTAATTCTCTCATATAGAAGAGGCCAGGGATAACTGTTACAATGGAGGGGAAGAACAGGAAGGCAAAAGGGAATGGGTGAATCTTACTCTCATTGAAGTTGGCTTAGGGAAGGAATGGCATACACCCTAAATTGGTATCTTGCCCTACAGGAGAGTAGGGGGAAAGGGGATGACAGGTGGGAGGATGGAGGCGAGGGCAGGTTGGGGGGAGAGTTGCTAGAAGCATACACCTTTGTAAAGGGACAGGGACAAAGTAGAGAATAGAATGAGAGGGATGGAATAGGAAGGAGGGAAATATACAGGTACTGGGGTAGGGAGCTCCATCTTGCCCTACCAGAAAGTCAGAGAGGTACTGGGGGAGAATATAGGAGAGAGCTGATTGGGAGAGTGGTTATACAGTGGGATCACTCTTTTGGCAGAGGTAGGTAGGGTACAGATGGGGAGAAAGTTTGTAAATCGAAATCTCATGGAAATGAATGATGTAAATTAAAAATAAGAAATTTTAAGAAATTAAGAAATAAAAAATAAAATTTAAAATTTAAATTTAAAAAAATTTTAAAAAAAGAAAAGAAAAGGCAAGCCTCAAAAAAAAAGAGATATATTGTAGTAGTCATTGTAGTAGTCCACTTAGCTATAATATTGTAGTAGCCCACTCAGCTATTTGTTTCTAATTTATGAGTGAATTCATCTCATTCACATTTACAGTCATGTTTATTTCCCTCCATCATGCTTTTTGTTTTACATTTATCATCCCTCTTTTTCGTCTTTCACCTAGTCACTCCTCCAAATAATTTTGTTTCTGAATAGTGACTCCCCTAATATGCCCTCCTTTCTTTCAACCCCTCACGTCTTATTCCTCTGTTCTCCTATACCTGTGTAATGTGATAGAATTCTATACCCAAATGAGGGTGTATGTTACTCCCTCTTTGAGTCAATTCTAATGACAGTAAGATATGTGTTGCTCCATCATCTTCCTTTCTGCTATGAAAGCTCTTTTGTAGCTGTTTTATATGAGTTAATTTTTCTTATTGTAGCACTCCTTTCCCCTTCTCCCAATATATGCCTTTTTTCACCACTTAATTTTGTGCTTTGTAGACATCCCAAAACAGTAAACTCACATCTATGCCCTCTATCTATGTACACTCCTTCTAACTACCTATTAAAGAAAAAAAAATCTTATGAGTTACAAATATCATCTTCCACATTTTCATCCAGTTTAATCTTATTAAATTCTTTATGATTCATCTTTCTTGTTTACATTTCCTTTTTAAGTTTCCTTTTTAAATTTCTGTTGTATCTGGTGTTTTGATGTCAAAATTTCTCTTCAGCTCTGTTCTTTTCACCAGGAATGCTTGAAAGTCCTCTATTTCATTACATGTCAATTTTTCCCTGTGAAGAATTATACTCAGTTTTACTGCAAAGGTGATTTTTGGTTGTAATCCTAGTTCTTTTACCTTCTGGAATGTCATATTCCAAGCCCTGTTATCCTTTAATTAGTAGTTGCTAAATTTTGAGTTATGCTGGCTGTGGCTCCACAATGTATATATATATACACATACATACATACATACATACACATATATATACACATACATATACATATATACATACATACATGTGTACATATATATATGTACATGTATATATAGGTATGTACTGGCCACTTGCTTTATTTTCTCCTTGTGTAATGGTTATGGGATTTGAAGATCTTCCATGCCCCTTGAATTTACTGACATAGCCGGAAGGGGTGGGCCAAGAGGAAGCCAGAGCCAAGCTAGAGGCAGTGAGGTGACTGGAAGCAGTGGCTGTGGAGCAAACTCCTTTTTTTGAGCCAGCCAGAATTTCTGCTAAGGACTCCTGTGGAGGACTGCCAGAGATGGGAACTGTGGGGAAGGGGTAGAGCTGTTGGGAGCAAGCTGTATGGACACTTAGCAGTTGCTGTGAGTTAGGAGAGGAGGATCTTTGCCTGGGGTAGTCTGTTCTATTTTGAAGGCTTAAGAATGTGGGTGTTTACTACATTAACTACATGTGCCAACTCCATAACTAATGTGAAGACTTTGACTTTCTGGTTTTGGGACTCAGCTTTCTGGTATTTGAATAAATGTTCTCACTCTATTCCCCATGTAAAGAGCTTGTTTCGTTTTGTGATTAATAACCATATCAGCAGATTTATAGTTACTGTAGGCATTGTGAATACTGCATTGTTGATACACCTTGACATGGGAGCTCTGGAATTTGACTATAATATTCCTGGGAGTTTTTGTTGTTGTCGTTGTTGTTGTTATATCTTTCAGGGATAATTATGGGATTCTATTTATTTCTATTTTACCCTCTGGTTCTAGGATATCAGGGCAGTTTTCTTTGTTAATTTATTGAAAGATAATGTCCTTTTTTTTTCTTGTGGCTTTTTAGGTTACAGGTACTTCAGCACTTCCTTAATTATCTTTCCTCAATCTGTTTTCCAGATAAGTTTTTTTTTCTGATGAGACATTTCACTTTTTTAATCTATTTTGTTCATTCTTTTGATTTCATTTTATTGTTTTTTTTTTTATTCTCATGGAGTCATTAGTTTCCACCTGCCCAATTCTAATTCTCAGGGAGCTGTTTTCTTAAGTGAACTTCTGTACCTCCTTTTCCATTTGGCCAATTCTACTTTTAAAGATGTTTTCGTCAATAAATTTTTGCACCTCTGTTTCCATTTGGTTAATTCTGGTTTTAAAAGAATTGTTCTATTCAGCAACTTTTCTTCTAAGATTTGGCCTATTCTGTTTCTTAATGTTTTTTTTTTCATTTTTGTTCCTCTTTTATTAAGCTGTTACCATTTGCATTACTTTTTTTTAAACCATTTTTCATCTACCTCTTTTATTTGATTTATAAAATAATTTTTGAGCTCGTCCATGGCCTGAGATCAATTTATAATAACTTTCTATGGTCAGATTCTTTTTTTTTCTATGTTAGCTCATTTTTTTCCCCAGTTTTTGCTTGACTTTTAACTTTATGTTAAAGTTGGGCTCAGTTCTTACTGTCCCAAGCTTCAGGTCTTTCATGCTGCTATGTTCAGTCAGTTCTTAGAGTCCACAAGTTTCAATTCTTTCAAGGTGGTATGATCTATAAAGAGGTGTGGTCAATGCTTTCCTGGCCTGTACTCTGGTCTGTGAGAGATCACATACGTTCTTTTCTACCCTTTTCTACCCTATCCATGGCAGGATTGATGGTCCTGATAGTCCTCCTTTTCACCTGGGGACTGAAATCAAGGACAGCACATGGGGAATGTAACAGTCTTGAACCCAGTGCCAGCAAAGAATCTCTTGTAATTTCATTCTTACCAGTTTTCTGATCCCTTTATCATCTTTGAGTTAGCTCCAGATGGTACTGCTGCCATTCAGTTGCCTCCAGTAACCTGTGCTGGCTGCCTGGTGTTGGGTTCTAGGGCCTTGCTGCTGGCTTTCCAGGAGCAGCCAATGTTTCAGTGTGTTTCCCTCCTGCACAAAAGAGACAGATGTTTCCTGATGATATTCTAAGTTGTCTTGGGTGGAAAAACTGTTTCAACCTATTCTTTTGTTTGTTCTGTTGATCCAGAGTTCATTTTGAGATATTATTTGATGATGTCTGGAGAGAAATTTAAGAGACCTTATGCAATTGCTTGACTTTACTTTACTATCTTGACTCTGCTGCTTTGGCTCTGCTTCTACAATCAAAATTTTTAATTCTGTAATCCTTTCTATCTCTTGCTTGCCCATGAACTCTTTCTCTCTCATAATTGCTGACATGTATTTTCTTCCTTTGCTCTTCTAATTTGTTTTGGAAAAGTTGAAATCTAAAAAGAATAATTGAAAATAATTATTCAGTGACTAAGAAGTTCCAATTATAAAATAAGTAATATTTAGCATTTTAACTATGCTATTTCCTTTACCTTTACTATATTCTCATCTCCTTAGATATAATTGATATAACTTATAAATTCTTTTGTACATGGTGGCTAGTGCAATAATAATAACAACAAAAATAACAAATTTCTATAGTACTTAAAATTTTGTACTCTCCTCAGTTCAGTTCTCTAAAGTTTAGTATTGAATTTTTTTTGTTCCCATTTGACATATGAGAAAAATAAGTTTGTGACATATCTACGATCACATAGCTTACTTAGAAGTATCCATGCTAGCACCTGTTTCAACTATATTTATTGAAAGAATGAATGAATGAATAAATGAATATAACTCCCATAATATCCAGAAGCCAAAAAGATGTACAGACTATTTTTTGAGAACAATGATAATAATGGTACTAATAATTTAGCTTTGCTATAGCAATTTAAATTTTACAAAGCATTTTGAAAAGATCTCATTTTTATCTTCACAATAACCCTCATAGTTACATACTATTATTATTCCCATTTTACTTATACAAATACTAAGACAGATAGTGCTTCAGCAAATTACTGGCTTCACATAGTGAGAAGTATCTGAGGTTTTGTTTGTACTCAGGTCTTCCTAAATCAGTGTCCATTGTTATATCCACTGCATCAACAAGTTGCCTTGAAAAATAATTAATTGTTAAATCAGAAAATAACACTGAGTAGTGGAATTGAATAGATGTTGGCTTTTTAAAGGTAAGGTAGAGGGAAGAGCCTTGTGCTAGGAACCAAAGTACTTGGATTCTAATCTTGCCTCTGCACTAACTAGATTTGTCACTTTAGACACAAATTCACAGGGTTTCATCTGTAAAATAGAGGCAGTACTATATGCAGTATCAATGTCAGAAGGTTGTTGTAATGAGTAAATGAGATATTATATGCAAAGATTGCCATTACCATAAAATACATAAATATAAGGTATTCTCCAGATGACGATGATGAAGGAATAAAAAATGACATGTTTGATAGAACATAATAGTCAAGTATAATAATCCACATTATGAGTGAAATTCACTGCAATTTTTAGTATAGAAAGAAATTTCTTTACACAGGTGTAAGTTTTGTGATTTGAGCAAATTTGAGCAATTTGGATAAACATTATCAGTTCAGTTTCACAAGATTTTATATCCATAAAATGTAGTTTTAAATTGCAAATGCATACTCTCATCAACTGGCTGAAAGTGATCTGAAATTGATTTTTGTGTGGTTTCTTTCTTCTAGTCTTTGATATAAACTTATTAATCTACTCTTTTCAATATTTGAAATAGCATTGAAATTGCTATCACTTTAATATCTTAGTCATAAACTAGGAAGCATCATGTGGTAGAAAGAAAACTGGATTTGGAGTCAGAGGAGGTACATTTGAATTTCAGATGAACAGTTAACTAGTTCTGTGTTCTTGGGCAGGTTTAAGAAGGAATTTGAACTGTTCTTCCAGAGTAGGTCCTGGCACATAATAGGCACTTAATGAATGCTTGAATTATATGAGCAAGTAGAGAAGAGCAAGATAAGGATTCCACTGAAGTAGAATAAAGGGAAACTGCATAGTGTCATATGATTTCAAAGGCACTAGACTTTGAAGGTGGAGGTGAAAGATTTCTCATACCACATGAATGAGATGGGAGATGGAACTCTATTCCTTCCTTTGAAGTTAAACACCACTAGACCTTACTCTTTGTCTGTTACCACATTCATGACCTTTCAGGCTTTAACATCAATCTGCGCTGCTTTTACACATGTTAGATCTTCAGGCACTGTTATCTCGCCAACTTTTAGAATGTAAGGATCTTTGGACATTAATATACATCCTTTCACTATATCATTAGGATTTTCAAGGCCTTACTATCCACCCTAGGGCTGAATTTCTTTTATATATTGTTTTCTCCCAATAGAGTCTGAGCTTTTCAAGATCAGAGACTGTCTCAAGTTTTCTATCTGTATCTCTAGAGTTTTTTATGATGGTTGTTATATAAGAAATGGTTCATAAATGATTTTTAATTCATTCATTGTCAACTGTTTAGAATGATAGTAAACTTTGAAAAACGAGATTTAAAAAGAGAAGATGCAGCCTATAACTAACAGCTTCTACTCAACAATTCTGAATAACAGATACATTCAGCGAGTCAGCAAGAATTTAATAAGTCCCTACTATGTGAGTGTTAGGGATAAAAAGAAAAGTAAAAGCTAATCCCTAACCCCGAGGTATTCACAGTTCAATGGGGAAACAACATGAAAATAATTATGTTCAAACAATATAGATACAGGGTAAATCAGAGATAGTCAAAAAAGGAAGCCATTAATATGAAGACAAATCAGGAAAGCCTTCTTGAAGATCAGATTTTAGCAGGGACATGAAGCAAGCTGGGGAAGCCAGGAGGCAGAGATGAGGAAGGAAGATATTACATGCAATGGAACACAGCTAATGAAAATGTGCAAAGTTGGGAAATGTAGTGTCTCTTTTTTTTTGGAAGGCAAGGTGATTGCAGTTAAATGACTTGCCCAAGGTCACACAGCTAGTTAAATGTCAAGCGTCTGGGGCTAGATTTGAACTCAGGTCCTCCTTACTCCAGGGCCAGTGCGGTATTCTAGCTGCCCCAAATGCAGTATCTTGTATAAGGAAAAGAAAGAAATCCATCATCACCAGATCATGGAGTATATGAGGATGGGATGGGATGTCAGACATAAGACAACTGGAAGGTTGAGGACCATGTTGTACAGAGTTTTGAGTGCCAGAAGAATTTATATTTAATGCTGTAGGTAAAAATGAGTCCTTGATTTTTTTAATAGGGAAATGATATGGTCAGGCCTGCATTTTAGGAAGAACCATTTGGCTACTGAATAGAGGCTGGATTAAAGTAGGGAGAGGCTTGAGGAAGGTACTGCAAAAGCCCAGGCATGAGATACTGAGAGTCTACATCAGGGTGATGGATATGTCAGAAGAGAGAATGGGGCATAAGTGAGAGATATTATAAAGGTAACATTGATAGACCTATACAACAGATTGAATTTAAGGGGAAAGAAAGAGTTAAGAATCTTAGATGGCCTTGACTAAGAAAAACTAGAAAATTTATAGAGAAGTTTAACTGATATAAAACAATTGTGATCATTAAGAAACCAAATGAGTCTCCAAACAGCTAAGCAAGAAAACACTTGATCTGTTGGTTACATGGAGCATTGTGTTATCCTATGAAAGATTAGATTAATAATAACTTGCTAAATGTTATGAAAGAGAAAAAGAATAAAGACTTAAAGGTGTATTACTTCCACAAAATATGGAAAAGTCATGGCAAGAAAACAAAAGTGATAGATAACTTAGTACAAGATCTACCTATTAGTTATTACCCAGAGTATTTGTACATGAAACTCATAGAGGAACAACAGTAAGGGGAAAAAAATGGAACAAACATGCCATCTTTTGTACAATGATCATTTTTTTTTTGTTTTTACATTTAATGGTAAAGAACAATGGAATTGCATTTAGACTCTAATATTTTAATCACTTTCCAAAATATTATGTGAGGGAATAACGATGGCAATTAAGATAAAGTTCAAAAGAACAATTGAAACCATTGTTTTCATTAAAAGAAATAGCAAATTAGTGCAGACCAGATCTCAATTTTTACTTTTCTTTCTATGTAATTGTTGTCAAATTTCTCCCTTAAATTATCCATAGAGAATCTACACAATATGCTACAGGATTTTCTGCAGATCTTCTAATAATTTTTGGAATCAATACAAGATTAAATGTTCCTATTATTCTGACTATTAACACATGACCAACTCATGTCTGTTTCCTACTGTACATTTGAACCAATTCTTATATGAACTCCTTGTTGAAAATGTGCAGCAACTTCTTATGTATAGATCTACTGATTAGTACAATAGAAGAAATTCATAATGTAGGCAGCACATTTTAAAGGCATCTAGGAATCAGTTTTTTAAGATATCTCAAAAAGGCAAAGAACTTAAGAATTAAATGTAAATCCCTCAGTCTGTCCCCTTGCTAATTCTTCTACCCTAAAATGCACTTTATCTATGTATATCTATCTATCAAATAAAGTAACATTTGTAAATAACAGAGTACAATTCCTGGCACCTTTTTATTATTGTTGTTCAGTCATTGAGTCTTGTCCAAGTCTTTGTGACCCCATAGACCATACTGTCCATGAATTTTCTTGGCAAAGATACTGGAGTGCTTTGTCATTTCTTTCTCCAATGGATTAAGGCAAACAGGTTAAATGACTTGCTTAAGGTCACACACTTAGTAAGTGTTGAAGTTGAAGTTGAACTCAAGACATCCTGATTCCAGGTCCAGCGCTCTAAGTTACTTACTGCCTCTTAGGCAACCGTGTTAAATGAAATGTCCAGGGTTACACACCTATTAAGAGTCAGAGTCTGGATAGAACAAAGGAGGCCTTTCTAACTACAGGCCCAGCACTCTCTCCATGGAGCCACCTCATGGTAGGTGCTTAATAAATGCTTATTCCCTCTTTCCCCATCTATCTATCCATTTCTTTGACATCAAAGGTTATCTAGTTGTGATGATTAAATGATATATCCTGCGTAAGCTATTTGCAAACCTAAAAGTGCTATGTGAAGGCTAGTTTTCAAAAATATAATATTGAAATCAATGGCCTAGTCCTCATCCCTAAATACATACGCACACACACATACACACACACTCATATATGCAGCTATGTTTGTGTGTGTGTGTGTGCGTGTGTGTGTGTATATATATATATACACACACACGCACACACACACATATACACATGCATGTATATAGTCCCCATTCCTATTTTGGAATATATGTAGGTGTGTGTACATACAACACAAACATATGCATAAATACATATCTATATATCCCAAAATATTTTATATGTGTGTATACATATACATATATACAAATATGTATATTCTTATGTATGTGTGTGTATGTACATATATATATATATATATATATATATATACACTTATGTGTATATACACACTAACATTTATTTGGGGTAGTAGAATATAATGCAGTTAGAGTGAATCTATACACAGAATTGTCTTACATGAAAGATAAGAACAAACACAATGTTAAAAAGCAGAACACAGAGTAGTTAAATTGTAAAATTATATAGCTGATATGATGTATTATAAAGAAAACTTGTCTTGGTGTTTTAAGATATTTATATTCCAGTATCAACATTCTTCTACTCTGAGGTGGCTAAGTAGTGCAATGGATACAGCACTTTGCCTAAAGTCAAAAAGACCTGAATTTAATTCTAGCCTCAGATACTTACCAGCTGCGTGACCATGCGCATGTCACTTAGTAACAGCACCTACCTGTCAGGGTTGTTTTGAGGATCAAATGAGTTAAAAAGCTTTTAGTAAAATGACTGGTATGTAGTAGGTACTTACTAAATGCTTTTTCTCCACCCCATTCCTTCACTATTGATAAGACATTTACCTTCTTTAAGACTATAATTTCTCACCTCTCAAATGGAGAAAATAATGCTTTCACTATAAAGTTCACAGCAGTATAAGCAAAGTACTTCATGAACTTGAAAATAACATATGGGAGAGCTACAATTACTCTGAAATCTTGAGGTCACTTCCTAGAATCAAAGAATCATACTGTAGGGAGGGACCTGAGAGATCATTTAGACCAACCCAATACCTTTCAAGGGTCATTAGACCATCAATCTAGAGCTTAAAATGAATTCATAGGTTTCTGGTTCAAATTTCTCATTTTATAGATGAGTAAACCAAATCCCAAGGAAATTAAGTGATTTACCCAAAGAGAAATAGAGACTAAGTCATAGGGTAGGGATTAAAACTCAATGACTATGACTCCAACTTCAGTGGAAAAAAATACATTACTCTTTCCACTATACCACTGTACTTCCCCTAATCATAAAAATAAGGAAACTGATGACCAGAGGGGATTGTATGATTTGCCCAAGGTCATTTAGCTAGTTGAAACCCAGACTTCCTGGCTCCAATTTCAATCTTTCTACTACACCCCACTGTTTCCCATAGCTACTGGATCCTTCTGAGCAACTGAGAAACTTTTTAACCTTTCTCATCAGGCTTATTTTCTTCAACAGTAAAATGTTCAAAAAAAAATTGTACTCTCAGAAGTAACCATTTTGAGATATGACTCAACATGATTCTCACAGCACATAAATTAGTCCTAAGAGTCCTAAATTATGACTTTGCAAAGTACGTTAACTCTTTTGTGTCCTAAGGGTATAATTCAATGAAATACTACAGTCGTCTGCTCAGACATAATTAGAATAGGATTTTGGAAATCATCTAATTTCTCCCTTTCTACAGATGGAACTAAACCCATGTTTTGCTGGGTTTTTCATACATTGATTGGAGGATATTGAATGTAATATCACCAGTATTCAGTGCCAACTATGGAATTTTTTTTATACTTATGTACATCATCTTTAGATTTTTGTCCATTCTATAATTTTTCTCTAGTTCTTCATGCTAGCAATGCACATACACTCCGTTTCTCAGGTTTCATGTTGCTAAGTTAAATGAAATAGGTAAAATTATTTAAATATAGATATGGCCTAGGTCACCACAATTATCAAGTCTAGCTTATTGTGCATAGGAAGGATGTGTTGAATTAGTGAACATCTTTACTTTAAAAACAACAAAAACATAAATTTGGGCATTTCACTGCCTGGTGTGACACAAAGGCCTAAAAGTCATAATCTACAAATGTCACTGACTTATAGTAGAGATGTGGTGATATGTCGCTTAAGAATGTGAGTTATTGCATCATGATAATAAGTTAATACAACAAGAAGCTGTGATTTTGTCAATGTAACAACAACAGATTGCAAACCATATATAAAGCTATAAATATATACATATATATGGAAATTATATGTGATCTATATACCCATAGATAGATATGCATAAAGTGTTTTGCAAACCTTATAGCACTATATAAATGATAGCTAAAGTTATTATTAATTAGTAGATAAATATTAAATAAATGTATAAGGTTTAAGAAGGAAAGCCCTTGCCTATGATGACATAATATTAGTGATAAGATTTTAAGTCATATATTTGTGACATTAACTCCTTAACCATCTGCCCTGGTCAAACCTTTTCTGGACTACTGTATTTTTAGGAAGACCTCTGCTAAGTTGAAGACTATTCAAAAGAGGTCAACCAAAATGCTAAATTGACTCAATATCATTTCATAAGACGGTTGATTGAAATTGAATGTTTAGTTTGGAGAAGACTAGGGGAGCGGCATACTATAATAATTATGTCAAAATAGACAAAGCTTTAGGGTTTTTTTTTCCTTCATTTATCCCATGATGTCAGAATAGTATCATATGTAGAAGCAGAAATGAAGTAAATTTAGGATAAATGTAAGGAAAATCTTCCTAAATATGGTACCTATCCAAAAGTGGAATAGGCTGCTTCCAAAGGCAGTGGATTCCCTTCTCATTGAGGTAATCAAGTAAAGGATAAAGAATCACTTCTTGAATGGGTTGCAGTGGGGATTACTTATCAGGCAAGGATTCCAGCCTGTACTTAAGGAATCAGAATTCAATGAGAAAGCACAAATGGTGTTCATTCAATAAAGCCTTGGTCAATGCTTATTAGATGAAAAGAGTGTGTAAGCTAATGCATAGATCAATTAATAAACTCTTGGTCTTCAAGGAGCTTCTTCACAGGGAATACGAAAGGTTCACAAATAGATTTAACACAATTGTACAACAGAAAGTTTTAAAATACATATATTTTCTCCCAGCCCAGGGTTGTTTTTCCTTTAGAAATTCTCCCAGGAGCGAATGTAATTTCTGTCTAATCAGGACTGTTAGTCAGCTTGTTCACTCCTATCCACTTCTTTGCTTTGACAAGCACTGAGAGAATAGGGTGAAAGTGATGAAAAGGAGACAAGGAGTTGAGTGTTTTCAGCATACTGATGGCCCTGTCCTCCAGAGAACTTTGCAATCTTCCTCCAGACAGTAATCTACTGGTTGAATAAAAGAGGTGAGATGATAACCCCCTTTAGGAAACCTATACATGATAGCCCACAGGGAGTAAGAGAAATTTCTGAACCTAACACCATAGGATCTGTGAGGAAAGTTGAGACTTCTGAGTGGAATTGAGTTTGATATCAGTGTATCAAGTTTTCTGTCACTTTACTTACACCACAAAATCCTGAAGGCAACATTTTAAAACAGGAAAGTACTATAGCCATGGTTGTCCAAATATGTACTTTTTTTTATTCTCATGGGAAATCCACTGTACAACCAGGAAGCAGACAGAGCTAGCTTATGAATAGTCCCCTTGAGAGATTTATACTTTTGGATGGCTATTGCATTAACAATTTATGGATATAAAGGAATAGCAGTGCAACTTTAAAGGAATGAGAGTAGAAAATTAAAGCTTTCTATCTATTGAAAATTATATTTCTATATATTGTTATAAGTTTCAGGAGAACTTAACCAAATAGAGGTGACAAATTTACAATGTAAGTTAACATTTTGTTAGCAGAGTTAAGTAACAGAGTACATCAGTGGTATGAAAGTTAAATAGAAATATGGGCTACTAAACCATATGTAAGGATCACTGTGGGCCACATATTGACTCGGAAAACAACATATTTAACATTTATTGTATTTTTTAAATTTTGTTTAATATTTCCAAATTATATTTTAATCTGGTTGCAGTTCACCTGAGACTGCTGTGGGTTACATGAAGGCTGTAGACTGTGTGTTTAACACCTCTGGGGTCCATGGATATACATAGAAAATAATGCATTCATTAGCATGAAAAGAATATATCCTGACTTCTTGTAAAGATGGTGAAGTCAAAGATTATAAACACAATGAGTTCTCTTTAAACAGGATTTTTTAAATTGAGTCTGTGAACTTTAAAAGTTCTGTCTATGTGTGTACACAGAGATAGGGAGAAAGAGAGAGAGACACAGAGAGAGAGAGAGAGAGAGAGAGAGGGAGAGAGAGAGAGAGATACATTTCAATGTAATTGCTTACTTTTATAATTCTACACATATTATTTTATGCATTTGAAAAATAGTTTGAGAAAGGGTTCAAAGATTTCAACAGACTGCCAAAACTGTCTGTGATAAACAACAAAAAATATATTAAACATCATCGCTCTAAGGGCATCACAAAAATACATGAAGCTTCATCAAATGAAACAAAGAATTTATAAATAAAAATGGTTAATTAAAATTCAGATGCCATGAGCTAATCCTTATGGAAAAATAAAAAGATAAAACAAGAAATGAATCATTCTATCAGACCTGAATCACCACTACTCCTACTATGGTTCAGTTTTTAGAGTAAAGGACCAAAATTCAGTGATTGTTGATCTCAATGTCCATCTCCTCCAGCAATACACTAAGGGAGAAATACCTGGAGGCCATATCAACATTCACGGTGCCAGGTAGGAAGGACCAAGATGTCACTCTAAGGCAGATTTTTCCTTTTCTCTATTTTATATGGCTACTAGTA
>JAQQSU010019789.1:0-10186 GCA_028627135.1 Pseudochirops cupreus | reverse complement strand
TCTTTTGTCATTTGGGTTAATCTATTTTTTAGGGTGTTAATTTCTTCAGTCATACTGCTGACTCTCTTTTCATGATTTTCTTGCAACATTCTTATTTCTCTTCCCAATTTTTCTTCCACTTTTCTTATTTGGTTTTCAAAATCCTTCTTCAGCTCATCTCTAGCTTTAAGACAATCTTCATGTTTATTGGAAGTGCCTGGTGGGGGAGCTCTGGCTCTGCTGTCCTGCAACTCTCTGCCTTAGTCTTTCTTTTCTTCAAAGAAGGAGTCTAGGGTTTGGTTGCTGTTCTTACCCTGCTTCTTACGCTTATTCTTACTCATGGTAGGTCAGTCCGAGATTTTTTTTTTTAATCTCTGTGGGGCTTCCAGAAGGGAAAGCTCTGTCCCAAATTGCTGGGGTCCTCCCAGCTGCCATAGCTCTCAGGAAGGTGCTGGGTCCCTTTCCCAGTTCTGGCTCGCTGGATAAAGAAGACCCACAACAACAAAGCCCAAGACTGTGATCTAGATCCAGGCTGCTCTACGCGAGAGCACTTGGCCTCTGAATGATTGCTTAGTCTCCCTGCAGTCTGCAGGCCAAGGGTATGGATGCTGCAATGCAGAGGCAGGTGCAAAACCTCTACCTTTCGCTTTCCCACCCTGAAGGTGTTTCAACTAGACCACTTTTCTCCCAAGACCTGGCAAGTCCCACTGACCTAGTTCTGAACACTGCTGCAGCTGCCGCCAATCCGCTCACCCGAGGCCCCAGGGCTCCTCTCATCCAGCCGCCCCCGGGGCTCAGCCAGGGCTTCAGGCTAGGCTGGTTTCAGTTCGCAGTGCTGATATGGTTCCTCATAGCTGAGCTGACTTTAGTGTAAAGTATATTTGTGTGCGTTTTAGAGTTCTAGGATTAGTTTAGAGTCATATTTTATGGGTACTTTGGGGTGGCTATGTGAGAGCTGGGATATGTTGCTGCTGCTACGCTGCCATCTTAGCTCCGGCCCCAAGTTTAGAAGTTTTCAGTGTTGTCAAACTCAAATAGAAATGGATCCCTGCCAGTGGCATCTTGACTTGGAAAACCACAAGTCAACATTATCTATGTTACACTGTGATTTTATTTGTTTTCTCCCAATTCCCAATAAGTTTCCAAAGTGTTTGTCAATTAGTAAATTAGTCAAGTTTGTCAATGCTTTAATCTCCTATAAGATGTACCTGGGAATTTTTCTGGTCCACATGAGGCATGGGAGTTGGGACACTTCTCAATGACTTCCAAAGTCCTCTTGGACTCTGATGGTCCCTGAGGAGTCCTTCACAGAAGATCTCTGAGCAGGGAAGGACCCAAGGAAACCGGTGCTTTAGCCATGTGACCTTGGCCAGGGCCTAAGGATGGAACTGAGAAAGAAGGGACAAGAGTAAGGAAAAACTACTAATCAAACAAAGTTCCAAACATTCCCCCTTCTGATTGCTTAGAAATCACCTTTACTCCAAATTGCACAGTCCAACAGATCTGTGACCTCATGGGTACAGGTACTTCCTGCAACAACTCAGGTTGCCCGTCATCCCTGACTGACCATTGTGTGTGTGTGTGTGTGTCTGTCTGTGTGTCTCTGTGTCTGTCCGTCTGTCTGTCTCTCTGTCTCTGTCTCTGTCTCTGTGTGTGTCTATGTGTAAGAGAGGAGAACACAATATCCCAGGCTGGCTCCATTTTGTTGGAGTGAACTCAAGTTAAATTGGGGAACAACGCTGGCCAGAAGCCCATTCTCTCCAACTGTTCTTTCTTCTCTCTCCCACACTCAGGAATGACATCACCCTGCTAAAACTAGCCAGCTCTCTCACTCTGTCTGACAAGATCCAGCTAGCCTGCCTGCCTCCCACTGGCACTGTCCTGCCCAACAATTATCCCTGCTATATCACAGGCTGGGGCCGACTCCAAAGTAAGTGGGAGCCCAGATGTGGGAAGGGACAGCAGGATAGTGATCTGGGATGGAAAGCAGTCAGTTCCCACTAAATCATTTGAAGGAAGCCAAAGATCTAGGAGGCTCTCTCCCTATTCTATTGACTGAGGCTGATTGGAGAAAGGTGACAGGGAGCAGATGATGCTAAAATCAGGTGGAGAAAGTCACCCCAAGACTTAGAACTGAAAGGGGTTTGGAAAGTGTAATGGTGACCCCCTGATTATAAAGGGCCAGAGAAGACAAAGTGACCAAATTGCCAAGTAGCAGAGGTGGGATTTGAGCCCAGATTTTCTGACACCAAACCTAGTGTCCTCCCTGCTAAACCACATGAGCAAAGATTGGAATCCAGAGCAGTCACTAATCTCCTAACTTTGGCCTCAGGACCCCTGGAACCCTGAAAAGTTTCTCCAGGTCCATCAATTCTTCTTACTTTTCCCCATAATTCTGGACATCCCTAGTCTTCTTCTGATATGCCATTCTGGGGTCAGGAATGTAGGTGAGTGTTACCAGATAAGGGATAATTGTAGAAGGAAGATCCTAGAGGAAGCACAGATAGGCCAGTAAGTGTTTCAAAGCTGGCTCTCTGGGAGGTGAGGGGAGGGGACACACTTAAGTGTACACAGGAGTATTCACATTTTCACCAGCACTTTCTTAAGTCTAGCAATTAACAAAACTACAAAACAAACCCTGATTCATAGACAGCATTTGCTTCTCTCCATGGCATAAATGCTCAAGCTGAAAATTTAACAATTGGCTCTCTGAAGCTAGTAGGAGTTGGCACCAGTTCGTTCTTGGCTGGAAGTCACCTCAGAGGCCATCAGCTCTAACTCCATCATTTTCCAGATGAGGAAACAAACCAGGGGAAGTGGAGTCACTGACCCAGCATCAACAATTTGCAGATAAAAGAGTCAGAATTTGAACCCAGGTTCTCTGACTGCAACTCAGTTCTCTTCTATTACACCTCATTACATCCCCAGGTGAAATCATATCCCTTGGGTTTACTTGAATAAGTGTCTCTTAGGAAAGAGAGATAAAGCCTATGCCAATTACACGCCAATGAAAGATGATGGTGAAAGGTGAAATTGAAGCCATGTTAAAGATACTTAGATTTTAACTAAGATACAGTGCAACTAACACCCACAAATTTAGTGGTAAAAGGAGAAACAGCATACGTTACTAGTCAGAAGATAGGGGTTCACCTCCCAACTCTGTTACTGAATATATGTGTGTCCTAGACAACACACATTGTCAATCTCTGCCTCAGTTTCCTCACTTGTAATATGAGGGGATTGGACTACATGACCGACTATCCCTTCCAGCTCTAAATGTTATGGTCCTATGGACTTTGAACCCCTATTTCTTCATGTATCACATATCCAAAAAGAGCAAAAACATTCATAAGGCTTCCCTCACGGGACTGAAAACGGGAAGGGGTCTCCAAGACTGGCAAAGTAGAGCAAGACAGTGGAAAGAGCACAGACCTGGAAGGCACAGTTTTTCTTCTGGGGTTTTTTGTTCTGTTTTGTTTTGTTTTATCAGACTTCTCCATTTCATCAGCGCTCAGGGAACTTCTGGAGAGGACCCTTCCTCTATAGAGGCAGAGGGGGACCTTACCCAGCATTTAGAGTCATAGAGAGTGCCCTGGGGACACTCTAAAGTAACTTGCCCAGAAACCAAAAATCCTGTATATTTCTATGTCATCGCCTCTTGATAGTCACGACCTGTGTGACATTGACCAACATGCACACAGGTCTCAGTTTTTCCTTCTGTAAAATGTGACAGGTGGATCCTAAATTCATTTCTAGCCCTAAATCTAGGATTCTATGATTTTGAGAAAAATAATTAGGATTCAAATCCCTGCTTTGCCATATTCTAGCTGTAACTGTAAAGGAGGCACTTCTGAGACTCAACTTCCCCATCTGTAAAACAGAGGTAAAAAAATGTCCTCATGGGGCAGTTGTGAGGAAAGAATTTTTCAACCTTATGCTGCCACAGAAGTGAAAGCTACTACAACTGGCATTTGAGAAAACTACAATGGAGACACTGGAAGCATGTTTTCCTGATCCTGGGGATCCAAAGAGCATTGGTCTTTCAGAAGATCTGGGTTTGAGTCTGAGCTCCTTGCATTCACTAGCAGGGTGACTTTGGCCAGGTCCCTCTCCTCCAGTTCCTTTCTCCTCTTCATACTATCATTTGCTGCTTCTGAAATTTCCAGAACTCCATGTTTCTCATGAGATCCACTCCCCATGAACTCTTTCTATCTCTGGTCTCCTTCCAGCCAATGGAGCGCTCCCAGATATTTTGCAGCAGGCTCTTTTGCCAGTGGTAGATTATGACACCTGCTCTCTCTCCAGCTGGTGGGGCAGCTCCGTGAAAACCAACATGGTGTGTGCTGGTGGTGATGGAGTGAGCTGCACTTGCAATGTTAGTATGGAAAATGGGCACACTTCCTTTCCCCATATACACCCCACTCTCTGACAAGAAATGAGCCACACAGCCAGGGTCACACTTGCTTCATTACAAAGAGATGAGAAGATAGCTGAGCAGGGAATTAGAACCTCACCCCAAAGTCTTTGTTTCTTAGTTCTTATATGACCTTAGGCAACCTCCCTGGGGTGGTTTCTTGTATGAAAAAGGAGGAAACTTGACCATATGGTCTCTGAGGTTTTCCCATCACTACAGTTATGATCCTGTGAGCAAGGAAGGCACTGAGACACAGTGGAAAGATTGCTGGAAAGATTGAGCAGACCTAGATTCAAATCCATGCAACTTACAATGTGACAATTTAATCTTACATTTCAAAGGCGCAAGGGATGGAGCACTGCAGTTGGGCTCAGGAAGACTCATCTTCATGAGTTCAAATCTAGCCTCTAACACTTACTGTGTGACCTGGGGCAAGTCACTTAACTCTGTCTCATGAGCTGGAAAAGGAAATGGTAAATTACTTCAATATCTTTGCCATGAAAACCTCAAATGGGGTCCTGAAGAGTAGGACAAGACTGAGAAACAACAACAAAAATTTCATCTCATTGAGTCATTTTCCTCATGTGTAGAATTAGGATGATCAATGCCCGTAGGGTCCACCTCACAGTATTATTGTGGGGCTTCAAGGACATAATATGTATAAAGTATTTCCCAAGTATTAAAGGGCTGTATGTCAAATAAATTCCTCTTTACCATTATCATAGTGGTGGTGAGGATGTCATTCATCCACTCAAAGGCTCCAGTTCTTTAACTGTAAAATAAAGGGTTTGGAGAAGAAGCCCTCTGAGGTCAAGCTCTCAGGCTGTGGTCCTAAGCCCTGTATTTCTGGTGTTAATCGCTGATCATGCCTTGACAAGAAATGTCCCAGAAGAATTGACATTTCAACCATATTTCTAAAGGAATGGTGAATCTTAGGCATAATGTCAGGCCTGCTTGTGAAGGAGAGATTTGAGGGCCAGGGACTCTTTCACATCCCTCAAAGTCCAGTCCCCAGTTCTGCCCATGAGTATGATCAGGAATCCTCACACAATGCTGTTTGAAGGACAAAACACCTACTCCAGCCTCACTTTAGAGACTTACCATGCTGTAGCCACCTCTGCCATTGGCTTCTCCCTTTCCAGAGACAGAATGGTGTGTATTGCAACCAAATACATTAAATCAAGATTTGTGTTGAATAGACAAGTCATGAACTTATTGGAAAAGTTAACTTATGTCAATTTAAGACGTCTCCCACCAAAGACCCTTAATCCAATCTCATTGGATTCTGGTGAGAGATTCTTGTGGCCCACTGAACTGCCAGGGAGATGATGGACACTGGGAAGTACACGGAATTGTGAGCTTTGGCTCATCACTTGGTTGCAACTACCTTCGGAAACCCACTGTCTTCACTCGAGTCTCCTACTACACTGACTGGATCAATGATGTAAGAATTTCCACCTGTTTCCTAAGACCAGAGCCCTGCTCTGCTTCCTTGGTTATAGTATGAAGAGATGCATGCAAAGATAGGCATGTGAGGTCTTAAGAGGAGCCACTTGGCTTCATGGTGAAGTAGTTTCATCCTGAGGGACAGGAAAAATTGAGTTATATAAAAGAACCAAAGAACATTAGAGCTAGAAGAGATCTTAGAACATGTTGTGGGAGAACTCAGGGGACCTTAAAGTGGAACATTGGGAGATTAAAAAGAACCATAGAACATTGAATGTGAAGGCTGAAAGTGATCACTAGAACAGAGAATGTCAGACATGGAAAGACTGTCAGAACACAGAACATCAGAGGGCCTTTAGAACACACTGTTGGAAGGGCTCAAACAACCAAGAATGTCAGAACTGAGAGGGACCTTAGAATGCAGAATGTCAGAGCTGGGAGGGGCCTTTGAGCACAGGATGTCAGAGCTTGGAGGGCCCTTAGAACACAGGATGTCAGAACTTGGAGGGGCCTTAAAACACAGGATGTCAGAGCTGGAAGGGGCCTTTGAGCACAGGATGTCAGAGCTGGGAGGGCCCTTAGAACACAGGATGTCAGAACTTAGAGGGGCCTTAAAACACAGGATGTCAGAGCTGGAAAGGGCCTTTGAGCACAGGATGTCAGAGCTGGGAGGGCCCTGAGAACAAAGAATATCAAAGCTGGAAGAGCCTTAGAATACAGAAGGTCAGGGTTGGGAGGGTCCTGCTCTTAGAACACAGGATGTCAGATCTGGTAAAGGTCTTACAACAGAGAACGACAGAGCTAAAAGGGGCTTCATAATATAAAATATGAGAACATAAGGTATTAGAACTAGAAGGAACCTGGCATCATAAAAAAGTTCTGAATAAGAATATACCTTGATAGAGGAGAAAAAGAATGAAATTCATGATGCAGGCTCTAACCATGAGCTCAGGACATTGCAGGCAGTGGCAGAATAGCCCTGATTTTCATCACCTGGGATATCCTCTGAAGATATGAGGCAGTAAGACCCGATCTTTGAACATCAAGAGAATTCTTGTTGGAGAAAAACAAATCCAATCCCTGAAGACCTGAAATAAAACCTGAGGCAGACCTAAACATTTAGGAAACTATCAGTGAAGGAAATGATATTACAATGACCGAGTTATCCCCAAAGAAGAGTTGAGAAAATGCCCATCCCTGCACTCCCCCAGAGGTGGGGGATTAGGGGGATGCACAGTTGCATATTCTAACAGACAGGGTTGATATGCTGAGTAGTTCTGTAGAACTGCCTTTTAAATCTTTCTTACAACAAATGTCTCACAAGAAAGGGATCTAAAAGAGAAGTGTTTGAAAATGAATGTGTTGTAACTTTTTAAAAAAAACAAGATTGGATAAAAAGTTTTTAAAAGGAAAAGAATGATCTGGGCTGGGGATTGTGGGGGACCATGGATGGGACCAAGAGAATTTCCATGACTTAGAAGATAAGAAGAGTAAAGAAAAGCTGGAAGTGTTTCTTCCCTGCTGCCCCACCCTCTAAAATGTTAGAAATCCGCCAAGCATAGCTGGCTGCCATCTTGGGCAATCTGATACTGAGAGACAAGTTTCCTGAACTCCTTTCTTGTATCTTCCACAGGTGATAGCATCAAACTAACCAGAGGATCCTGTGCAATGAGCCCATTCTAAATGTAAAAGAAAATAAAATAGATACAACCAGAAACTAACTGATACAGTTGGAGTGGGTTCTTAGTCAATCATCATGTCTTTCCCCTCCAGGGATCAGGGAGGAAAGTGGGTCCCTTGGGTCACAGACAGAACGGAGATGGGACCCATGGTCTATGACACATTACCCTTTGCAGGATGATTCCAGCTTTCCAGAAGACAAACTGAAACCTTTGACAAATGAAGCTTTTTAAGAAACAATACATTGGGCAGCCAGTAGAATAGGGAGTGGAGCCTTCACTGGACCTCGAGTCAGGAAGACCTGAGGGTAAATCCGACCTCAGAGGCTTACTAGCTTTGTGACCCTGAGCAATTTTGTATCCTCTTTCTGCCTCAGTTTCTTTAGCTCTAAAATAGGGGTCATAGTATCACCCATGTCTCAGGATCATTTTGGGACTCAAATGAGCTAACATTTGTAAAGCACTTTAGCACACTTACCTAGCACATAGTAGGCACCATGTAAATGTTAGCTATGATGGTAATAATGGTGAGGATGGTGAGGATGGTGATGATGGTGATTACTAGAGGATTACTAGAGAGGAACAATGTAGGGAAGGGGAAAGAGTGCTGGGACTAGAAACAAAGGACTTTGGTTTAAAGCCCTGCTCTGCTCCTCAGTTCTAGGGTAACCTTGATCAAATCACTCATTCCCACTGGGTTGTAGTTTCCCCCCACCCACCCATAAAATGAGAGGGTAAGCCTAGATGGTCTCTAAGGTCTTCTTGCTCTGAATTCTTTGACCTAAGAGAAGGCCTGAGCTCCAGAGCACTGGGTTCTAGTACCAACTCCCATATTTACAAGCCATGGAACTCACAGCAAACAAGTGTCCGAGTCCGGAATAAAGGGGTCAAGGGGGGGAAGAACAAAGTGCTTCTGATAAATGTGAAGGGGCAGAGAGTCCTCAGAAGTGGAGGAGAGCCTCATAGAAGATGTGGGGCCTGAACTGAACCCTGAAGGACAAAAATTCGCAAAGGCAAAGATTAGTAGAGACGAACTACTTCATTTCACTTCTTAAGATTTCCTCTGAGGTCTCATGTGATGAAGATTAATGGACGAAAGAGAAATTGTCAGGGAAGAAGTTGTGATGAATACAAGAAAACCCCAATAGACGGAGTTTCCGAGTAGTTCATAATTCATGTATTAGTTAGGCTCGCTAATAAGCAACAAATTGAGGGTCAGTGGTTTCTCTTGGCAACCAAAGACCTCCCAGGGATGACACTGAAGGCTTCAATACTTTTGTGAAAGGGAATGCCCCTGACAGGTGAAAAGCAATCCTGATTGGTAGACATTCAATGAGGAGGTGAAATAGAAGGCTTTAGCTCCTCCTGCTGATAATGTGGCTTGATCAAGAGACTCAGCCACCTCCGGCAATCTGAACAGGGGGTACACCTCCATCCACACCACTCTGGTTGGTTTTCTCCTTCATGACCTGGGTCACCCTAAACTCTAATGGAGGGGTACCAGGACAAGGGCTCTTTCCTCAGGTAAGAACTGGTCCAGAATGGATTCTGTTTATACTCTCAACAGAAGTTAGGTCTCCTACTTGGATGAGTCCCTGCCCAAGACTGAAAAACATGTTCCCTAAGGGTTAGGGTTAATCTCAATCACCTATGTCCCAGACCTTCCACAGGAGCTGGACCTCAGTGAAGAAACTGAGGAGAAAAAACTTGGATCCTAATTTAATAACTTATTATTAATATAATGGAAAAATAATTTCCCTCCAAGTTGAGGGGCAGTCTAGGATGTGCAAGATTAAGATCCAGTCCCAACTTCAACAAGGACTTTGGAAAAAACACTTCCCATTCTGCACCTCAGTTCCCTGACCTATAAAATGGGCATTGTGGCCACCTATCTTTGTCCCCCAACCAGCCAGCCACGACATCCATGGTGATCTCCTTAGCTCTCTTTACCCAGCATCAGACCTCAGTGTTGCACTATACAAACAGTACCTTCCAGGTCTTCCAAACCTACATTCATTAAGGATCTGCTATGTAACAGCCAGTGTTAGGCTTAGGGGATACAATGACAAAAAGTGAACCGCCCCTACTCCTGAAAAGTTTACAATCTAGCCAAGGGAGATAGCATGTACATATATTTTGTTAAGTTGGTTTTCAGGCCAAATCATTGTGATCCCATTTTGGGGTTTTCTTGACAAACATACTGGAGTGGGTTGCCATTTCTTTCTCAGGCTCATTTTATAGATGAGGAAACTGAGGCAAACAGGGTAAAGTTACTTGCCCAGGATCACCCAATTCGTAAATGTTTGAGGTCACATTTGAACTCAGGTCTTCTTGACTCCAAAGCTGGCATCATATCCACTGTACCACCTAGGTACCCTATATACATACAATTATCCCTTCTACATCACAACTTTTCCCATTGCGGTTTTGATATATGATGGGTCAGCATAAAAAATAAAATGGAAATGTGGGGGGAGTTTTGCAGAAGTCACAAATGACACACAAAGGTCAGCAGGTGACACAGAAAAAGTTTAGAAACTCAGAAATGCATAAAATGTATACACATAGTATTACGTAATATCAACATACTTTATCTTCTAATGGCATAATAATTCAGACGTCTCTGGTACAAATGGAGGGCAAAAAAAGAAACCTGTGTGGATTTTCA
>JAQQSU010019788.1:0-10186 GCA_028627135.1 Pseudochirops cupreus | reverse complement strand
TTGCCCAGATATTCTAGAACCAGAGACTAAAATAGAACTTGAAAGAATTCACCGATCACCTCCTGAAAAAGATCCCCAAAAGAATTCAAATCTGACCTCAGACACTTACTAGCTATGTGACTCTGGGCAAGTCACTTCACCCTGTTTGCCTCAGTTTCCTCATCTGTAAAATAAGCTGGAGAAGGAAATTACAACCATTCCAGCATCTTTGCCTAGAAAATCCAAATGGGGATAGGAGTTGGACACAATTGAAGAAATGACTAAACAACAATAACATATATAAGCCACCATGCAAGGTGCTGGGAAAACAAAGACCAAAAAAAATGGAACCATTCCAGCCCCAAAACACAGGTCTGACACTTTCATCCCCTACTCAACCAATTCCAATGTCTCCCTATAACCTACAGGATCAAGTACAGATGCATTTGTTTGTCAGTTCCCCGAGGTCCTTGGCTTGGGTGGGGCCGAATGATTGGGAGCCCATGGAGATGAAAAAAAGAGATGAATTCTCCAACTGATACTAAAAAAAGGGGGGAAAAAGAATTGAGGCTCCTATACAAGGAGTCAACATACAAATTCCTCTCTGGTTCTTTCCATTACCCTCCCTAAGGCAAAGAAGGTGTGACTGCCTCTCCCCAATTTTCCCGTAGATCCCCGAAGGTACTACCTGTCATCCTTTCATGAACTTGTTTTATTCTTCAAGGTTCACCTGGATTATGGAATCACAGACCATTAGAGATGAAAGAGGCCTTAGAGATCACTTAGTCTCACCCTTCCACAATACTATAAAGCCTGCAACTGAGGAGAGACGCCTCAGGCCTTGCTGCCTCTATACCCAAACACAGCCAGGCAGGGGAGAAGAAGAGATCCAGCCTTGACCCATCAGGTTCTCTGGAATACACCCCATTTCTGTCTGCTTCAGCCCATCCACGGTCCATTTCTTCACCTGTGCCGGGTTCAGTTACAGGATGTCCTCATATACTCCAAAGGAAGAGAGGAGGCAGGTGGCAGAGGTCTGTGATATCACCATTTTTCCAGAATCAGTCTCCCCAGTATAGTCCATGTGGGGATTACATCAGCTATGCAGGAGCTGTGCTCACTGGCCCCTCCCTTCTCCTATATACTTAGAGGTGCAGCCTTGGAGTGCATTCCCCCTCCCCAAATCTGTAGGAAGGTGTTACACGAGCAACAGCTCTCGGGCAATCTTCTGTTCTCTAGATGGGGAGGATATATTAATGTGCAAATTATCTGCGGTAATAGTTCATGTTGGCACATTACAGTTTGCAAAGTGCTTTCCTTGAAACTGCCCTGTGATACAGGCAATTTAAATATATTGATCTCCAATTTTACAGATGAAGAAAGTAAGGCTGAGAGAGGCTAAGTCTTTACAGCAACTCTCCAATACTTAAATAGATCTGTGATCTTGATTTGAATATTCTCTGCAATGATGTCTATGCTTGTGCATAGTAGGACACTCCCATAAAGTTTGCTGCAAGGTATCCATCCGATATATTGGAGGCCTTTTTTGGTTTCTCTTGGCATTGAGAGGAGACCACTGGAACACTCAAGCTCTTTCCTTGTCATCCCCCACCACATGACCGTGCCATCTCTTCTTCCTTTCTTACACTTACTTGATAACATCTTTTACTGCAGTTCTTGTTAGAAATTCCTCATCAGTGATTACACGCTCACACCCAACATTTGTCTCTCCATTACCCCTCCCTCCCAAGTGATATGAATTTTCATTTCTTCAGAGACTGTTACGCTCTATGTCTAGTAGCCATAAAACAATATAAACAGAACATCAGTATTAGAAAGATGGGTCTTTGTTTGAGGGAGAAACTTAGGGGATCACTAAAGGCAATCCAGCTCTCCCTCAATCTTCTTGTTTTAATTCCATGAGACCCTAAGAAATGACATTGCTGGGCCTCTAACTCTGGTCCTCCTGACTCCAGTTCTATGGCTCTTTCCAATATCCCACGTTACTGCAAGCATTTATAGGCATATAAAAGAGATACAGGGTTCAGATCTGACCACCTTAGAACACATTTCATATTAGGTTCAAATCAGCTTTCTCCCCAGGTCTGAGTGAGCTTAACCTCCACTCACTCTCCTATGGAATACCTGAGAAGATTCTCATTTGTTAGGCTCCATCGTCTCCTGAACGCAAACATTTTCTCTCATCACCCTTATGCCTCTCTCTTTGATCTTATTTTCTAACCCCAGACATATTTAGTCTCTCCTGGGGAAGAAAGAAAGGCATCTCCTGTTTACCCACAAACAATTAGCTGCTAGAATCATTTAACATATACACAGAAGGCATCAGCATCATTACAGAAAATACATCACACATTCAGGCACATGCAACTGTAGCAATTCAGCACACAGCAGGCTGGGGAACAGGACTCAAAGGATGAATTGGTTGGCCCAGGGTGGAAGCAAAGTCAATGTGTGAACTTCCTTCCTTTTAAGACTAGACCACAGAGAATCAAATGGGAAGGGGTATTATTACGCTCTGCTGTCACTACCGATATCAGATTCAACATGGGTCAAATGTTCAATCAAACCAAGTTGTATTCTCCAGTGTAGCAGCCTAGAAGATGTGTGCAGGACTTCCTCTGTGTTTCTTTTTCTTGTAGAATGTAGATGTCATAATTCTAAATATCTGGTAGAATATGAACTCCACGAGGCCGGAGACTATTCCTAGTCTCTGGCACAGTGCCTTACATGTAGGAGGTGTTTAATAATTGCTTGTCAAATTGAATAGAATTTCAGTTCCTTTACCAAGAATGCACTTCCTTATTATTTATGGAAGGTAGAAGCATTACTTTCTCTTTGAGGACTACAATTCCCATCACCCAGTCACCAAGCAGCGAAGGTGAACATATTATACTCATAGTATGTGGGGCTCTCCTAGGGATCAAAGTAGTTGGTAAGAATCATCTAGTCTTATTCTATCTATGGTATGGGTGAGGGTGGGGGTGGGAATGGAATAACCATTTATATATGTGCCAAGCACTTTACAAATATTATTTCATTGAATCCTCACAACAACCCTGGGAAGAGGGTGCCATTTTACAACCAAGGAAACTGGGACAAACAGATTAAGTGACTTGCTCAGGGTCATACAGTTAGCAGTGTCTGAGGTCACATTTGAATTCAGGTCATCCTGACTCTAGATCCAGGGCTCTATGCAATATACCACCTAGCTGCCCCATTGATGTGAGAACTCTAGTATTGATTATGAATATCTGTTTGACATTTAAAGTTCTTCAGATATGACCGAGTAAGGAGTAACAGGAAACCAGCTAAACCACAGTTTTATTATTCTATGCCTACTGCAGGAAGCTCATGATGACCCTCACTGGTAAAGCTGTGATCAAAAGACCCTTTCCCCCTTTTTTTGTAGGAAACAGCCCTCTTGTCTGTTAGCTACCATTGTGATTTTTGAGATTGCTGAGTTTCCAGTGGGCCAAAGATAGACCAAAAAGAAGAATGATAGTGGAATAGGCCCCTGGGGTGACTGGGATGGGAAGGGAAAAGGTATCTTGAAACCTAGGGCGAGTGAGTCTACCCACTGTAGACCCCAGGCTTATGACACACTTTCCCCACTTGCAATCAGCGCTTGACCTGACCAGCTAGTGCCATCTGCTGGGTTTTCACCACTACCACTCCCCCTAGCATTCTGGGGCTCTCTAAACCCCAGGTCCCCTGCAAGGGGCGGAGGCAGAGACTACAGAGGTTTCCCTCAAATCCATCCCTTTCCCTGTTCCCCTACAATAGGATCACCAACATCTTAACCGTCTCAAGGTGTTTGTCTACTAAGCACCGTAAGGAACTATATCACATAGGAAGGGGTAATAGCAAGGATGGGGGCTAGGATCGGTGAGAAGATTAAAATACTAGAAAGAAATGAATAGTCTTATAGGTTGCAAAAATTCCTGTAGTTTAATCTTGGTCTTCTGTATCAGCTATAGGATGATAAATTTACTTCTTCTTAGCTTATTCCTGCCTTAAATTCTTGCCTTGTTTTTGTCTTTGATATCATTAAATTAAGGGACTAGCTGATGTTCCGGACTTGGAGTCTGGAAGACCTTAATTCAAATCCTGCCTTAGATCCTTACTAGCTAGGTGACACTGAGCAAATCATTTAATTTTTTCTCAGCCTCAATTTTCTCGTCTGTGGAATGGGATAATACTGGTACCTACTTCATGGTATATGGAAATTGTTTTGCAAACCTCAAAGCCCAATATAAATGTGATGATGCTGATGCTGATGCTGATGCTGATGCTGATGCTGATGCTGATGCTGGTCTGGGATGCTGAGTCTTCCTCTAGGATTTCTTAGCCTGGGTTTCTTGGATACCCGTGGTATCTGTTGATAGACTTCCAGGGTCTGTGAACTTCTTTTTTTAATATTTCAATAACTGTGTTTCCTTTAAAATGCTATATATTTTATGTGTTTAAAAACGTAATTCTGAGGAGTCCAAAGGCTTCACCAGACTGCCAAAAGCATCCGTGATAAATACACAAAAAAGTGGTCTAAAATATTCTTTGAAAAGCTTTTGATTTTGTTGGACATTTAGGTTGTTAACTCAGAAAATCGTACCCTTATCCACAGACCTAGAAAAATATCTCCTATCCCTTCAAACTTGCGGCAAGAAAGACTCTCTCTCTCTGTGTCTCTGTCTCTCTCCCTCTCTCTCTGTCTCTCTCCCACTCTCTTTCTATCTCTTTCTCTCTGTCTCTTCCTCTCTATCTCTCTGTTTCTCCCTCTCTCTCTCTCTCTCTCTCTCTCTCTCTTTCTCTCCCTCTCCTTCTCTCCTTCCCTCCCTTCTCTCCTCTCCTCAGTCTCTGTCTCTATCTCTTGCCCTGCAATCTTGTGCTGTTTCCTTCTCCATTCTTACCTCCACCACCTTACGTTTCAGCTTCTACCTCTTCTTCCTTCCTCTGGGAGACATCACTATGGAGACCTTATGAAGCTGTTCTTCCTCTCTTCTCTTTCTCCATTTTTCTCTCTTCTGGTTGATTCACCGAAACAGATTCTATTAGCCGGATTCTTTTTGGATTCGTTCAGTCCCTGACAATAAAGCTGCTTTGTTTTCTTCTATAGGGGCCCCAAGGCTCTGAGCCTGGATTTCCACTCCAGCCCCAGAGCTGGGGTAGCAAATGTCACCTTAGAGGGGCATTCATGCCCCAAGTCAGTTAACTGTGCCTCACACCATTAGGAAAAAAAAAAGGATCTAGTTGCCCTTTGGTGGGGTATTTTAATAGCATAGCAGGCAGGCTCTCTTGTTCTGTCCACTTGTCCAAATTCCCAGCCTAAAGAGGGCTGGGATGCCACGTGGTTTGGGGCATGTTCTTAATGAGTATTTCCTATAGAAGAGGAGGAGATACAGGTTAATCTATGATCTAGATAGAAGATATAGCAAAAGTTGAATTGGGAATATTGAATTCTGGGTGACTACACAAAAGCTGTATGAGAACTGAAATTCTGGTGAGCCCCGAGGATGTGGTATGACAACAACAACGACGATGATAATAATAACTACTATTTATAAAGCACTTAACCATGTGCCAGACATTGCCAAGCGCTTTACAATTATTTTCTTATCAAGTGAAATTCTTTGCTAAACCCACCAAACCTACCAGAAACACTTTGGAACACATCCTAGATTGTTTTAAGGATTATTGAAGACTTATATCTGCCTTAAAATAGGACTATTTCTGGTTTTGAATAAATGATAGAATTACTGCTAGATAGGCCACAGCACAGGAGAAGGAACACTGGATATTGGAGTCAGAAGAGATGAGTTCTGATCCTAGGGTGTGGCCTTTGACCCAGCTATCTCTGCCATTGCTAGGATTATACTCAAAAGGGATTAAAAGAAGAAGAAAAGGTCCTATTTGGACAAATAATATTTATGGGGGCTTTTTCTGTGGTGGCAAAAATCTGGAAACTAAGAGGATGCCAATTCATTGAGTAATGACTGAATAAGTTATATTATGGGATTGTGATGGAATACTATTGTGCTATAAGACAGGAGGAAATAGATTTCAAAGAGACATGGGAAAACTTAAATGAACTAATGCAGAGTGAAGTGAATAGAATCAGAAAAATTTATACTATAACATCAATATTATAAAAGCAAACAAGGTAAAGGACTTTTATAAACTGGTAAAGAATGAAATAAGAACAATTCACAACACTGTAAAAAAAACACCAAAAACTGTAAAAGCTGTAAGAACTATGATCAATGTTGTTGTTCAATTGTTTCAATCATATCCTACTCTTTGTGACCCTATTTCAAGTTTTCTTGTCAGAGATAGTGGAGTAGTTCACCATTTCCTTCTCCAGCTCATTTTATAGATGAGTAAACTGAGACAATCAGGGTTAAATGACTCGCCCAAGGTCACACAGTAAGTGTCTGAAGCCAGATTTGAACTCGGGAAGATGGATCTTCCCTACAAGTCCAGCACTCTGTGCCATTGTGCCACCTAACTGCCCCCAGTGATCAATACAATGAACATCTAAAATCAAGAGGATCGATGATGAAACATGCTATCCATTTCAGAGGGATCATGGATTTAGGGCATAGAATAAGACATATACATTCATATATATATATATGCATGTATGCATGTGTATACATACACACACACACACACACACATATATACATTGGGGAAATTTGGTTTACTTGACTATGCATTTTTTTTTCTTTTTTTTCCTTTTTTTTCTTTTTTCCCCTCAATGTAATGGGAGGGTATGTGAGAGAAAAAATAGATATTGCTCATTTTTTATTAATTGGCCATGATTCAGAAGTGAAATGTTGCGTGTAGTTTTTGATGAAGTGATTGTTTTTTACTTTGCTTGAAGAGACTTCTCACAAAATTGGACTAATCTGTAAATGTATGTGATATAAAAACAAAACACATCAATAAAACAGAAAGTGATAAAAAAAAATCCTGGTTTTGCTCCTTACCTACTTCTAGGATACTGGACAGCTCAGCATCTCTGGACTTGAGGTTTCTCCTTTGTAAAATGAGGGTTTTGGATCAGGCCATCTGTCAGGTTCTTTACAACTCTAAATCTGTGATCCCATGAATCCTGTGACTCCCACTGTCTGATTCTGCCATTCTGAATCAGTGTTCCCAGGTGTTCTGCTCCTCCTAGCTCCCACATTTGGACAGAGATGAGCTAAGAGTTACTCCCTAGTCCTTATAGAAAATGAACATTTTCTTTTTTTTAGCTAGGGATTCAGCAACTTCCCAAGTACAGCCATTGGCCCCTAAGTGGGCTTTCATGAAACCTGTATAATTTACACAGGTGAAACCCAACTGTGGAGTAGTAGATACAGGGCCGACCTTGGAGTAGGGAAGCCTGGGTTCAATGTTCAGCTTCTGACGCACACCAGACATATGCCTATTTAACCTCTCAGTGCCTGAGGCAACTCTCTAAGATGGTAAGTTACAGAGGAGTAGCCAATCTTTATTAGCGGGGGGAGTTTTCACCCTGAAAACTCTCTGTACAGATGAAATCATAGGTCCAGACCACGATATAATAATAATCATATATTCTCCACTTCTTCAGCTAATTTCATCACAAAAAGTGAGACTAAAGATAACTGGAGGCAAAGGGAGAATTTTGAATCAATGGGGAAAAAGATGTGAATTAAAAACTTATAGGAGCTGGAAGATTCGGTTAATAGATGGTGGCTTGGCATGGATGAATTTCTACTGCCTTCTCTCTTCTAATTATTTTCTGTTTATCCTGTGTATAGCTTGCTTTGGATATGGTTTGAGTGTTGTCTTCCCCATTAGACTGTAAGCTCCTTGAGGGCAGGGCCTGTCTTTTTTCTCTTTGTATTTCTAGCACTATAGCACCTGGCCCAGAGAAGTCAATTAACAATTTTTATGGTTTATTGATCGATTGACTGAGTAGAGGATAATTTCTGGGCATGGGAAATAGAGCGTGACAGTTCTGTATTTCAGAGGGTTCCTGTAACTGTAGTCTGGGCTCACCTTATGCTTTATACCAAGATTGAACAAAAGGAATTTGTTTTATTATGGACCAGGGGACTAAGAAAGAAAGTCTAATTAGACTGAGGACATGAAACACGGTGGAATTAAAAGAAAACAAATATATTTGTTAATTTGGAAAAGCCAAACTTGCCAATTAAATGATATACCTGCAATTTGATTACCTGTATTAATTTACTTCACAAAAATCCTAATTCAAGATCTTTGTCTTGGGGTAGAGGAGAACGTTGGGCTTTGCTAGCAAATTGGAAAGAAAGGCTTTAAATATAGACCTTGGGATGGACCACTGTCCAGGCTAGATAAGTTCAAGGAAGTTGATCACCTGAAAATCGGTTGTTTATTATACTCAATATATTCAATATCTATCAACAAACACGCAGCAATAAGAAATTGCTGCTGAGGCCATTCCTTGTTCTGTACTCAGGAAGGCAGTTTGGACCAGATTTATTCCTGGAGAATCTGGCCTTAAAAAACAAGAGGCGAGGCTAGGTTCCCATCTCATATTCTTCATAATCTTCCGCTTATTATATTCCCACCTCAATGGCTTGGGAACAAATGTACTATATATACTGACTATGACTAAAGAAAAAATATCAATAATAGCAGCAATGAGAAGTAGGTAAATACACAGAAAAGTACAGAAGGGAACATGGAAATAAGCAGAGTGACATGCACTCATTTAAAAACCTCAAATTATAAAAAAAGAAATTTACAGCTTTATTTATAGGCATTTGTTCCTCTTTTTTTTTGTTGTCGTTGTTCCTCTGTTTCTTTATGCATAGAGAACAAGGACCACACAATGAAGCACGCTCAGAGTTGCCCTCCCTTGTTCCTTTCCATTATATTGGAGATTTGGGGCTTGCTTCTTAGAAGAGCCCAGTCTCTAAGAAGATGGAGGGCTAGGTTCCCTTTCTCACACTCTTCAGCTCATTAAATCCCCACTGGGCTACCCTGGGAAAATTTATTGATAGCTTAGGTTATGGCTCATGTCTAGATTTTCTCCAAAAAGGAAGTAGAATGGAACTCAGTGTATAATATAAGTCAGCCATGGGACAGGTATTTTATTCCTATACATAAAAGAAACACTAAACATAAAATACTCACAGCACACATTAACAGGACAACTAAAAGTAGAGTTCAGTAACTAAATTTATAACTGCTGTTATGATCCACTGGGTATCTAACATATGTAAAGCACTCTATAAATATTAGAGTGGTACCTAACTGCCATCTATTATCATTACCAATTTTTGGCCATTATGAATAGTGCTATTATTTTCGTATGCATAGTCTCCTCTCCCCCATAACATCCTTAATAAATGGTTTTAGAGCTCTTATTGTATACTTCCATATTGCCTTCCAGAAAGATTAGTCTAGTTCACAGCTTTACCACCAGGGAAATTGAATACCTACTTTTCCACAGTCATACCAGCATTGCATTTCATAATTGTTAACTCTCTTTGCCCATTTAATGAGTATTACAATATTGTTTTAGAGGTCTTCTAACTTTTGGTTCTCTTGTTATTAAAAAATTTGAAAAATGTTTTGATAATTTTGAATTTTTTGCTTTCAGAAACTGCCTGTTTGTATCCTTTACTTTTTTTTTTTTTGGAGGGGGAAAGGCAAGGCAATTGGGGTTAAGTTACTTGCACAAGGTCACATAGCTAGTAAGTATCAAGTGTCTGAGGCTGGATTTGAGCTCAGGTCCTCCTGACTCCAGGGCCAGTGCTCTATTTACTGCGCCATCTAGCTGCCCCATATCCTTTACTTCTTATCTTCTAGGAAACAGATCTTACATTTATAAAATTGTGCTAATTTCTTATAGAGTCTTATAGATTCTTATGGGCTTTAGGTATATTTGAAAAGGTTATTCTAAATTTTTTCCCAAACTGTTTTTCTTTTTATTCTCAATGTATTTTTGTTGTCTCTCAAGAAGGATTTCTTTTTTACATTCAAATTCATGTATTTTTTAAAAATTTATTTGTTGCTTAGTTAAGAATTTGTTGTTTTTTTAACAAAATAACATTTTATATCATATAATAACATGTTATTTTATATTATATAGTTATATTAAAATATGACTTTTCATTAACTTCTAATTTTTATGTCATTTAAAATATTTAAATCACTGAGTCTTTTGGAA
>JAQQSU010019787.1:0-10187 GCA_028627135.1 Pseudochirops cupreus | reverse complement strand
GGGAGGGCAAGTGGGATTAAGTGACTTGCCCAAGGTCACATGGCTAGTGTTAAGTGTCTTGAGGCTGGACTTGAACTCAGGTCCTCCTTGACTCCTGGTGCTCTTTTCACTGCGCCACTTAGCCACCCTGAAAGTAAACTTCTTGAGGACAAAGACTCTTTTTCCTTGTATCCTCAGAGCATAAATTGGTGCCTGACACATACTAAGTGATAAGTAAATGCTATTGGGATCACACCACCTCGGAAGTGCCCAAAACTTCCAAACACCCAGAACTGGCTCTGAAAACAGCATTGCAAAAAAAACGCTGAAGCTCTCCTCTCTACTATGCCTTCAACAGAGCCCAATCTTAACATAAAGCTCAAAATAAAAAAAAAAGCATTGAAAATAGGAGTAAACAACAACAACAAAAAAGAAACTGATGTTAAAAAGTGACTATGGTGACAAGGAAAATTAAGGCACCAACTCAGAACACAATGAAGCCAAAAGAGCTATAAGCAAAGCCTCAAAGAAAAAAGCGAATTGGACACAACCCCAACAAGAATTTCTGGAAGAGGTAAAGAGAAGTGATTTTCAAAATCAAGTAAGAGTAGTAGATTAGATAACAAAATGAGAGGGAAGAAAGAAAACTTTGAAAAGACAATTAATAGCCTGATAAAAGCGGCACAAAAATATTGAAGGAAAGAACACCTTAAAAAGCAGAATTGGCCAAATGGGAAAAGAGGTACAAAAAAGCTCACTGAAGAAAATAATTCCTTAAAAATCAAAATTGGGCAAGTGGAAGCTAATGACTCTGAAACATCAAAAAAAACAAACAAAAAATCAAAATAATTTAAAAATAGAAAATGTGAAATATTTCATTAGAAAAATAATTGACCTGGAAGATAAATGAAGGATAGATAATATACAAATTATTGTACAACCTGAAAGCTATGATCAAAGAGAGTCTAGATATCATATTTCTAGAAATTATCAAGGAAAACTGCCCTGATATTCAAGAACCAGAGAATAGAAATTTTAAAAAAAATCACTGATCACCACCTGAAAGAGATGCTAAAATGAAAACTCCCAGAAATAATACAGCCAAATTCTAAAGCTCTGAGGTCAAATAAAAAATACTTTAAGTAACCAGAAATAAACCTTTCAAATATTGTGGAGTCACATTTAGGATCATACAAGATTTGGCAGCTACTATTTTTTTTTTGTGAGGGGGTTAACAATCTTACTTTAATCAAACACATATCATTTACCTAGGTCAGGGGAAAAAGTCAACAACAGAGAAACAGATCAGCAGACAGGGCTTCCAGATGTCTGACCATTACATCCATACGTAGTTAGTTACCAGAGAGGGAAGCACCAACATCTGGAAGGGTTTTCAAAAGCTGGGGTGCTCAACAACTGCCCAGAGTCTCATCTGGCCAAATCACACAACTCTTCCCAAAGTGAGCCTCCGGCAGCTACTACTTAAAAAAAAATGTAGAGGGCTTGGAATATGATATTTCAGAAGACGAAAAAGCTATGATTACAATCAAGAATAATCTACCTTGCAAAAGTAAGTATAAAACTTTGAGGGGAAAAAATGGATATCTAATGAAATAGAGGATTTTCAAACATTCTTAATGGAAAGACCAGCACTGAAAAGAAAATTTAACTTCCAAAAATACAAGACTTCAGAGAAGCATAAAAGGGTAAACATGAAAGAGAAATCATAAAGGACTCAATAAGGTTAAACTGCTTGCCATTGGAAGATGGTACATGCTATTTCTTAGAACTTTATCATTATTAGGGCAGTTAGAAGGTTAGAGGGTGTGAAAGTGAGTTGATTATGTTGAGATGATACAAAAAAAATGGATAGGCAAGAGAGAGAGGGACTCCCTGGAAGAAGGGAAAAGGGAGAATGAGTAGAATTATCTTGTATGAAAAAAAGGCATATAAGGAAGAGTTTTTATGCTGGAGAATAAAACAGTGGAGTAGGGGGCAGGAAATATTTGAACCTAATTCACATATAAATTAGTTTAAAATGGGAATACACATACACATATACACAAACATACATATACATACCCATCCTCAATCAGTAACAGAAATGCATCTTACTCAACAGAGAAGCAGAAAGGGAAAGGGATAAGAGAAGTGGGGGTGATAAAAAGGAAGGTGCATAAAATAAGGCAGTAGTCAGAAGCAAAATAGATTTTAGAGGAGGGACAGGATAAAAAGAGAGAGAAGGATAAACAGAAGAAAATAGATATAGGAAATGCAGTGAGCAAACATAACTGTGAAAGTGAATGAGATGAATTCACCTATAAAATGGAAGAAGATAGCAGAATGGATTAGAAGCTTAAATCCAGCAATATGTTGTTTATAAGAAACACACTTGAAATGGAGAGACACATGAGTTAAAATAAGAAACTGGGACAGAATCTTATGCTTTGGCTGATATAAAAAAAGGCAGGGGTAGCACTCATGGCCACACACAAAGCAAAAGCAAAAAGAAATCTAATTCAAAGGGATAAGTAGGAAAATTGCATCTTGCTAGGAGGCTTCATATATGAAGAAGTAATACCAATATTAAATATATATGCACCAAATGGCATAGCATCCAAATTCTTAAAGAAAAAGCTAAATGAATTATAAGAGTAAATAGACAGTAAAACTATATAGTGAAGAACTTCAACTTTCTCCTCACAGAGGTAGATAAATTCAACCATAAAATAAATGAGAAAGAAGTTAAGGACATAGATAGAATCTTAGAAAATTAGATATAATAGACCACTAGAGAAAACTAAATGGGGATAGAAAGGAGTATACCTTTTTTATGTGTACATGGAACCTTCACGAAAATTAACTATGTATTATGGTATGAAAACTTCACAACCAGATGCATAAAATCACAAATATTTAATGCACCTTTTAGGCCAGTAATAAAAATTAGATCCCATAATGGGCTACAGAAGCATAAATTAAAAATTAATTAGAAAATAAATAATCTAATCCTAAAGGATAAGTGGTTCAAAAAACAAATCACAGAAACAATTTCATTAAAGAGAATGACAACCATTCCAAATGATAACCATGTCCAACAGATAATATTGCAAAATTAATGAGATGCAGACAAAGCAGTACTCAGGGGAAATTTTTTTTTTAGAGTTTCTGGATAATTTATAATCAATTTATCAATTATGGCCAGTAAATAATCAATAAATTGAGGTCAATAGTTCCCTTGGAAAGCAAAGCCAAACCTTGAAGACCACTGAAAGGTTAAATACCTTTGGAAAAGAGGTTGTCCCTGACAGGTAGAAATCAACTCTGTTTGTTTAACTTAGGGTGAAATTTATATCACTAAATGCATATATCAATAAAAGAGAGAAAGAATAGATCAATGAGTTGGGCATGCAATTAAAAAAAAAAGAATAAATTAAAAATTCCTATTAAAATACCAAAAAGGAAATCCTGAAAATCAAAGATTAATAAAATTGAAAGTAAAAAAAATTGAACTAATAAATGAACCTAGAAGCCAGTTTTGTGAAGAAAAAAAAAAACCGTACAATAAAAAAGGTACACCATTGGTTGATTTTATTTAAAAAAGAAAGGAAAGCAAGTTCCAGGATCAAAAAGGTGAATATACTACTAATGATGACAAAATTAAAGCAATTGTTAGGAGTTATTTTGCCCATTTACATGGCAGTAAAACTGACAATTTAAGAGAAATGGATGAATATTTACAAAAATATAAACTGATCAAATTAATAAAAAAGGAAATAGAATACTTAAATAACCCTATCTTAGAAAAGGAAATTGAATAAGCCATAAATGAACTTACTTAGAAAAAATCCCAGGATCAGTTGGATTTACAAGTGAATTCCACCAAACATTTAAGGAACAATTAATCCCAGTACTACAGAAACTATTTTTTAAAAAAAAGGTAAAGAAGGAGTCCTACCAAATTTCTTTTATGACACAAATGTGCTTTTGATACCTAAACCAAGGAGAGCAAAAACAGAGAAAGAAAACTACACACCAGTTTCCTTAATGAATATCAATGCAAAAATTTTAAATAAAATACTAGCAAGGAGATTATAGCATTATATCATAAAGATCATAGATGATGACCAGGCCAGGTGAGATTTATACCAGGAATACAGGACTGATTTAATATTAGGAAAACTATCAGCATAATTGACCATATCAATAACAAAACCAAATAAAATCATGATTATATCAATAGATGCAGAAAAAGCTTTTGAAAAAATTCAACATCCATTCCTATTAAAAACATTAGAAAGCATAGGAATAAATGAAACCTTTTAAAAATAGTAAGTAGTGTTTATCTAAACCCAAGAGCAACCATTATCTATAATAAGGACAAACCTGAAGCCTTCCCAATAAGATTAAGGGTGAAATAAGAATATCCATTATCATCACTATTGCATATATTACGGTGGCATACTTAGAGAACCCTAAAGAAACAACTAAAAGAAAACAAAGCTAGTTGAAATAATTAACAACTTTAGCAAATACCACTTTTCACACAAAGACAGATCTAAACAATTGGAAAAACATTAATTGTTCATGGGTAGGCCAAGCTAATATAATAAAAATGACAATTCTACCTAAGTTAATTTGCTTATTCAGTGTCATGCCAAATAAACTACCAAATAATTATTTTATAGAGCTAGAAAAATAATAACAAAATTCATCTGGAATAACAAGAGGTCAAGAATATCAAGGGTCAATAAAAAATATGAAGGAAGGTGGCCTAGCAGTACCAGAATTCAAATCACCAAAACAATCGGGTACCAGCTAAGAAATAGAGTGGTAGATCAGTGGAATAGATTAGGTGCACAATATGCAGTAGTAAACGAGCATAGTAATTTAGTGTTTGATAAACCCAAAGATCCAAGCTTTTGGGACAAGAATTTACCATTTGACAAAAACCAGAAAGTAGTTTGGCAGAAATTAAGCATAGACTAACGTCTCATTCCATATACAAAGGTAAAGTCAAAACGGACAAATAATTTAAACATAAAGGGTGATATCATAAGTAAATTAACGTACCTGTCTGATCTATGGACAACAGAAGATTTTGTTGACCAAATAGGAGATGGAGAGGATCATAGGAAGTATGATTGATGATTTGAATTAAATTAAAAAGCTTTTGTACAAACCAAAACTAATGCAGCCAAACTTAGAAGGAAGGCAGAAAACCGGGGGGGGGAAATTACAGCAGGTTTCCTTGATAAATGGATCATTTCTCAAATTTGTAGGGAATTTATAAATTTATAAAATGAGTCATTCTCCAGTTTATCAATGATCAAAGAATATAAATATATAATTTTTAGAAGAAGAAATCAAAGTTATCAATAGTCACATGGAAATATGTCCAAGTCACTACTGATCAAAAAAAAACACAAATTAAAACAACTTTGAGATACCAGCTCACACCTATTAGATTTGCTAACATGACAGAAAATGAAAATAAATGTAAAGGGAATATGAAAAAAACTGGGACATTAATGCACTAGTCCAACCTTTCTGTCTTTAGTAATACCACTTTTTTTGTTGTCATTTCTGTCATGTCTTTCTCTTTGTGACTCTGGGATTTTGTTTGGCAAAGATACTGGAGTGCTTTGCCATTTATTTCTCCAGTTCACTTTACAGATGAGGAAACCAAGGCAAACAGGGCTAAGTGACTTGCCCAGGGTCACACAGCTAGTAAGTGTCTAAGGCTATATTTGTACTCAGGAAGATAAGTCTGCCTGACTCTAAGCCCAGGATTCTATCCACTGTGCCACCTTGTGATAATACCACCATTAGATCTACATTCCAAAGAGATCAAAGAAAAGGGGAAAGGACCAATTTGTACAGAAATATTTATAGCAGCTCTTTTTTTTGTGGCAAAGAATTGGAAATAGAGGGAACAGGGAATGGATGAACAAGTTGTGCTATATGATTGTGATGGAATACTATTGTCCTATAACAAATGATAAGCAGGACTGCTTAAAAAAACCTGGGAAGATTTATATGAACTTATGTAAAGTGAAGTGAGCATAATCATACCATTGTACATAGTAATAGCAATATTGTAAGGATGATCTACTGTGAAAGACTTAGCTACTCCAATGAAGACAAGAATCTAAGACAATTTCAAAAGACTCATGATGTAAAATGCTATCCATGTCCAGAATGAGAATTGATGAACTCTGAATACAGATTGGAGCATACATTTTTACTTTATTTTCCCCCTTTTATTGTCTGTGTTTTCTTTTGCAACATGGCTAAATATGGGAATATTTTTTGTGTGACTTCACATATATAAGTGATATCAAATTGTTTGCCTTCTCAAGAATGGAGGAGCATTTCAAGGGTGGGAGATAATTAAGAATTCAAATTTTCAAAAGAAATAATTTTTTCACCATTGGGAAATATTTAACAAATAATAAATAAAATACACTGGAAAATATATCCTATTTGTTGATTAATCAATTTGAGCTATCACTAGGGCATTATAGTGGCAGTGTCCTACATGAATTGGAGATAAGAGCTTAGAGTTCAGAAAAGTCATCAAGGCTGGAAATACACATTTGGAAGTTAACTATATGTAGGTGGCAGTTGAAATCACCGAGCTGAGTAAGATTTTGAAAGAAGGAAATACAGAGTACAAAGAGAAGAAAACGGGGCCAAGGTCAGAACCCTGAGGAACACCCACGTAAGCAGAGAATCAGGAGTCAAAAAATGAGAGGAGTGGGAAAAAGCATCTGTTTTAGGTTGAATAGTAAAGAAAAGGGAAAAGATAGAACAGTAGTTCATTGTTGTAGAAAGGTCAAAGCAAGGCTTTTTCTTTTTTCAGGATTGTGAAGGCTCATGAATATTTTTCATCAGAAAGGAAGAGGCCAATGTTCAGGGAGAAAATTAAGAAGTATAAGAGGGAGGGGGGAAATTACTGTTGGAGTGTGGTTCAAGAAAAGGAATGAGGGAATGGTATCAAGGGCATAGGTAAAGGAATTAGTTTCAGTGAAGAGAGAGAATACTTCTGAGATCAGAAGAAAGTAAGAGAAAGTAGATGATATTACAGAGAAATTTTTAGAAATGGAAGCATGAAGCTAAGCAAACTCCAATCAGGTGGTGGCAGTGGTCTTAGTGAAGCAGGTAGCTAAGTCATTAGCAAGTTGTAATGTGGCAGTGATATTGGTGAATTTGGGAGAAGAAAAGTTTGGGGAACATCAATGTGGAGAATAAAAACAGGGAGTTCATCAAAGGGTTAAAGACTGGTACTTGCAGCGGGTGGGATGATAACTGACAGTGTAGAGACGGTAAACTTATTCATCTCTTCTATTTTTTCTAATAAGAAAAACAGTACTTGGACTTAGGATAGATAAAAAAATTACTAACAAAAAATCAGAAGTCAAGATATTTATGGAGTTAAGACTGTCAGTTAGTCCAATAATAAAAACTCCCATTTTGGTACTTTAAGGTTTGCAAAATGCTTTCCTAACATCCCTGTAAAAGAGTGAAAGTCTCATTCTCCCCATTTAACAGGTGAGGAAATTGAAGTTTTGAAAGGTAGTATGACTCGCTCATCATCTTTTGTTTTTGTTTTTTTGCTTTTTGGCGGGCAATTGGGGTTAAGTGACTTGCCCAAGGTCACGCGGCTAGTATGTGTTAAGTGTCTGAGGCTGGATTTGAACTCAGGTCTTCCTGACTCTAGGGCTGGTGCTCTATTCACTGCATCACCTAGCTGCCCCCTTGCTCATCATCTTATCTAATTATTTGCTAGCTATGTGACCTTGGGCAAATCACTACCTTTCATTATGCCTTTGTTTCTCTATCTGTAAAATGAGGTATCTTTAGGGCCCTTTCCTGTTCTAAGTCTTAATATTCTATAATGTACTGTATACTTCAGAAATTGTTAAACATTATGAATATTATCAATAGCTTGGATGTAATAGGTTCTCCATTCATAGTTTTTGAATAAATGGATCACAGGGTAATCTACTCTTACCAAATCAAAGAATCATATTTATCAGTCAAGTCCTGTTGGATCTGATTACTGTGACAAGGACTGGCTGAGAAGACTCAATGAGAATTAATGCTACCTAATATGAGTTACTGCCCATGTGCCAAGATTGTTATTCATAAGTGAGATTTCTTAAACAGAGGAGGTTCTAATAAACCAGAGACAATTCTAAACCAGTCTTTCCTTTAAGTAAAATATTTCTATGCCTGCTTGGCCAAAGAGAATATTAAATCAGAACCTTATCCTGGGAGTAGCTGAGTTTTCAAAGATAAGAACAGGAGTCAATAGGGGGAAGATTACATATCTGTTCTTGGCATGAGTCAATCAGGCAGCATATATTGGCTAGAGTCAATGTGGTTGGATTGGTTGTCCCAACAGACTAGAAATCAATTGGGAAGTGAAAAGGAACAAATTTATTTGCCTATTACTAGTAGTAAATAAGGCTGAAAATACCACCAATCAGTCTGACGTAGCTATGAACCATCATTTGTATGAATTGTCCAATATTGTCAGTTTTCTCTCCTATAATTCAGCTCTCATACAGATGGCTTAAGAGTTCCAGATCCTCTTTGTCCTCCATGGATACAGACAAGGGCCATATGATTTGGTTTGAATGCAAAGCTAAATCCATGGAATTTTATTTCTGTTGCTTGTGGTCAGATTTAGTTGAGATCAAAAGAAGGCTTCTCTGTACACAAATGGATTATAGTAACATACAAAGAACAACTAAGCATTACTGTCAGCTCTTCATATTCTGAAGGTTGTAATATTAAAGTGTGATATAGTGTCAAGATTTCAAGATACTGAAGCTGGAATCATGTATGCTATAATTTCCTTCAGCTTTCATCAGCACCAAATCCATCCCTTTTCCTTCTTTAGAAAACCCATTTCAAATTATTTTCTACAGAGGAATAAACATATTCAAGAAATTTGTTCTACATCTGTTCAATAATACTGGATGAAATCAAAATTACTTATGCTAGGAGAAAATATTCATCAAATGAATTATTTTCCATAGATCAAACCAACACCTCATAAATTGAAGAACATGATATATAATAATTATCTTGTTTTACTGGCAAGAATTGAATGGCTTACTGCCATAGAAATAAATTTAAGTTTCTTTGACTCTCTAAAGAGTTACTTTCTATTTCTTCTACAATACTACCTTAGTATTTATTTAAGACTACAGAAAAGTTCTGTCGTGATGGCAGGCAGGTTCTGGGTGATATTAAAAAACTTAGACAAAGCCTCCCACTAAGCTGATTTAACTGTGGGCTTTATTGATAATATGCAAAGTAACATACTAATGCAAAAAAGATACAATTTGTGAGCACTATCTTATTCTGTCATCATGGGTCCCTGATTTGTCCTAGTTTTGGTAAATGAAGCTTCAAGTGCGCATAGCTGAATTCCAGAGTACCTAGGCCAGGAAACTGACTGGTTTTAGATGGCCTATAAATTTTAGGGGACTGTAGGATTTTACACTGAGTTAGACAAAGGCAAGTATTTCTTCCAGTGGTGTGCCTTCTGGAAGAGATCCACAACCACTTAAAAACTTTCAACCTAACCACCCACATAGGAAAAACCATATGGGTGAAAAATGCTTGTTGTTCAGATTATGATATGCAGCTAGGTGGATAATCTATAGAACTCATCTATCTATGTATCTGGGACAGAGACTGCAAATGGAAAATTAGTTGGAGTTGGGCCCAGAATTAAACATGATGAGAATAAGTAAGATTTCCTTCAAGAAATTTCAAAGCTCTTTTAATAACTCCAAACTTGTCCTTGAAAGTAAAGCCCATTTAAAAAATGCCAATAATCCATCAATGGTGCTGTCATGGCTGCAAATCATGTAATACTACATTCACTCAAATAATTAAAAATAAGCATCACTCAGATGGCAATGAAGAGGTGCACGGTGTGTGTGAAGGTTGAATACCTAAGTAAGGAACTTCAAAAAACTGGAGTAAAGGAATTCATCAAAGAAATATATGAAACACAAGATGGACTGATGTCATGGCAATAGCAAGAGATAACTAAATGATACCTATTCCCTCCAATGGTACATTCTTGAAAGCAAGAGAAAGCAAAGAAACCTACCAGGACATTTAAGTGAAAACCCTACAGAGAAATTATGGGAAGGATTGGGGCAAGAATCACACCAAATGGC
>JAQQSU010019786.1:0-10187 GCA_028627135.1 Pseudochirops cupreus | reverse complement strand
ACTGTGGGAAAGAGAGAAGTTGTGGTCATTGATACCCCTGATCTGTTCTCTCCAATGATCTCTGCTGAAGAAAGGGAACAAGAGATCAGACAATGCATCACCCTCTGTTCCCCTGGCCCCCACATCCTGCTCTTAGTCACCCCTCTTGGCCATCACACAGTAGAAGATGAAGAGACAGTGAAGGGCATCCAGAAGACCTTTGGGTCTGAAGCCAAGAGGCACATGTTACTTCTCTTCACGAAGAAAGAAGATCTGGGAGATGAATCACTTTCAGAGTATGCTGAAAAAACTGATAATGAGTACCTCCAGGAGCTGGTTCAGAACTGTGGGGGTCGGTACTATGCTTTCAACAACAAAGTAGTTGGGGAAGAACAGGATACTCAAGTTCAGGGTCTCCTTGAACAGATTGAACTGTTGATGAAGGAGAAAGGTGGCCAATGCTATGCTGAGTTTAATGTGAATGGAGAAAGGCAAGAAAATACTATGGACTCCACAAGAGATACATTACCAAACCTACCAGATATCCTAGACAGGAAGGTAAGAACCTGAACCTAAGCATTACATTGTTCAGAATAACTATCTCTCACATTTTTACGAAGCTTTTAACTCTAAGAAAGTTTTTGTCGTAAGATTTAGAAATCCAAAAGGACCTTAGACATCATTTAGCCCTTCATTACAGATGAGGAATTGATCTTTAAATGTTAGTTGATTTGCCTCATGGGATAAAGGAGCTTTGACTCTGAGCATCTGAACTATGTTTGAATTTCTTGGTTTTGTCTTACCTACAGACTAATGGAGTTTAGGGGCTGTTTGTTCTTATGAAAATCCACGGTTGAGAAGGATGTGCCCATAGGCTGCTTTGAAGTATTTCATTTTATTCCTTTTCTTATGGATATGATTTTTAAAAACCCATACATGTGCATATATAAAAACTACATATATATGAACACATATGTATATATCTCTGTTTGTGCATGTATGTATATGTATATATGCATATCAGTATATGTGTGTATACACTATATATTATAATGGAATGAATCCAAACACTCGATCCTTATATTAATAAGACTAGCATTGCCACCAATATGGGACAGGGGAAACACAGGAGAGATAGCCAGTTCTTTGAGAGCCATAGAGAGTTTGGTGTTAACCCTGAGGACTCAATGCCAGTGGATGGAGCACATGACCAGTGAGAGTGAAAGAAAGTGGAATTTTGGGAAAGAGCTGCTCTTTCTCATTACTACTGAATAGGGTCAGACAACTGGCCTCAAATGTCCTCTTTGTGGTTAAATATAAAATGAAGGTGTCAGATTGGATAATACTTAGGCAACAGCATACTATTCCTATAGTACAAAAGCTCTGGAGGATAGTGGTGAGAATAATAGTCATCACATCTGGAGTCACTGGGTATTTTTGCTATATTTGAGAGCCCTCCATAGGGAGGCATGTAATAACCAATCAAGGAAGAAGTAGCTATATGCAAAACCTTGAATTTTTGAAATTTACTCACATAGGTCCCCTCTTTTCCCAGTAGAGTCTGTAGTAAGAGCAGTAGATGAATTAATTCTCTTTCTGTGCAGACATAGGTGATCTTGTTCTAGGTCAGAAGTCCTTAACCTGGAGTCTATGAACTTTAAGAAATATTTGAATAACAATATTTCAGTGTAATTGGTTTCCTCTGTAATGATACATATTTTATTTTATGTATCTAAATACACTTCTCTGAGAAGTGATCTATAAATTTCTCTAGATTGCCAAAGGAGTTTATAACATAAAAAAGTTATTAATTCCTCTTAACCTTTGGGAGGAAAAGTACTATGGGTACTATTGATAACTTCTGAAATAATATTATGCTCTTCACAATCTTCAAATACTGATCTTTGGATAGTGTTTTTAAAATTTTTATTTCCTTTCTTTGGAAAAAGATGAATTTAGTGGTTCATGTGGGATGCTTCTCTTTTATTTTTCAGAGTTGCATGATGAGAGTCAAAACTCATCAAATGGAACCCAGTCTCCCTGGTAAGACTACATTTTGAATCTTGTTCTGTTCTCAGAGTCTGATATTAATGCATCTACTCAGGCAAAAAAAAAAGTGGAAAGAGGAACCAATTGTCCAGATACTTTAGATCCCCCAAGGAACCATAACAACAACAATTCATATTTCTATAACAACAGCTAGAAAGGGCAGTGGATAGAGTACTGGACCTGGAATCAGAAAGACCTGGGTGTAAATCTGCTCTGACTCTTGCTAGCTGTGTGACCCAGGTAAACCACTATCTGCCTCAATTTTCTCAACTGCAAAATGGGGAAAAAAAATAGCATCTACCTCTCAGGATTGTTGCGAGGACCAAATGAGGTAATATTTGTAAAGAAATTAGCACAATGCCTGGCACATAGTAGGCACTTAATAAATACTTCTTTCCTTCCTATAATAAATGAAAAAAAAACATTATCAAATGCTTACTTCTTTAGAATCAAAATTTAATTGAATAAAAACCCCAAAAAGATAATAATAACTGTTTAGGAAACTTTCATGTTTCTCTTCCAGAGCTGGAAAAATATAAAAGAAAGATAAACAAAAAGTAAAACATATCTAAAAAGAATTTTGGAAATAGTATATTTGCAATGCTTAGAATATCTTTTATCCAATTTTTTCTTTTATTTATTTTTTTAAATTTTGAGTTACAAATTTTCTCCCCATCTTTCCCCTACCCACCACCCCAAACAGCAATCCCACTGTATACCCCCTCCCCCATCTGCTCTCTCCTATATCCTCCCCCATTACTCCTCCCACTTTCTGGTAAGGCAAGATGGATCTCTATACCCTAGTGCCTGTATATCTTATTTCCCAGTTGCATGTAAATAATAATGATAAAGATAATAATAATTTTTTTAAACATTTGATTTTACAACTTTGAATTCCAGATTCTTTGCCTTCCTCCCTCATCACTCACCCTTACTGGGAAGATAAGCAATTCAATATAGGTTGTACATGTGTAGTTATGCAAAACATTTCCATAGTGGATATATTGTAAAAGACTGACTATATTTCCCTCCATCCTATCATGCCCCCCCACTTGTTCTATTCTCTACTTTGACACTGTCCGTTTTCAAAAGTGTGTGCTTCTAACTACCCTCTCCCCCAACCTGCCCTCTTCTCCATGATCCCTCCTCTCATCCCTTTCCCCCCTATTCTCCTGTAGGGCAGGATACTCAATTTAGTGTGTATGTCATTCCATTCCTAAGCCAAATTCAATGAGAGTAAGTTTGACTCATTTCCTTTTGCCTTCCTGTTCTTCCCCTCCATTGTAACAGTTATTCCTTGCCTCTTCTATAAGAGATAATTTACCCCATTCTGTCTCACCCCATCTCCTCTCATTATATTTCCCTCTCACCTCCCAATTTCACCTTTTAAATGTCATCCCTTCCTATTCAATTGATCCTGTGCCCTCTGTCTATGTATACCTGTACACATATATACACACACTCACATATGTATTCATACGCACATATACCCTCCTATATAGACATATATATGCATGTATACATACATACATATATATGTATGTATGTATATACACACATTTATATTCCCTTCAACTATCCTCATACTGAGAAAAGTTTCATAAGTTACAATTATCATTTTTCCATGTAGGCATGTAAATAGTTCAACTTTGATAAATTCCTTATGATTTCTTTTCCCTGTTTATCCTCTCATGCTTTTCTTGCTTCTTGTATTTGAGTGTGAAATTTTCTATTCAACTCTGGTTTTTTTCGTCAAGAATTCTTGAAAGTTCTCCACCTCATTGAATTACCATATTTTTCCTTGAAACATTATACTCAGTTTTGCTGGGTAGGTGATTCTTAATTTTAATCCTAGCTCCTTTGACCTCTGGAATATCATATTCCAAGCCCATTAATCCCTTAATGTGGAAGCTGCTAGATACTGTGTTATGTTGATTGTGTTTCCACAATATTCGAATTATTTCTTCTTGGATGCTTGTAATATTTTCCCCTTGATCTGGGAATTCTGGAACCTGGCTATAATATTCCTAGGAGTTTTTTGGGGGATACTTCTCAAGAGGTGGTCAGTGAATTCTTTGGATTTCTATTTTGCCCTCTGGTTCTAAAATATCAGGGCAATTTTCCTTGAGAATTTCTTGAAGGATGATTTCTAGGTTCTTTTTTTGGTCATGGCTTTCAGATAGTCCAATAATTTTTAAATTATCTCCCCTGGATCTATTTTCCAGGTCAGTGGTTTTTTCAATGAGATATTTAACATCGCCTTCTATTTTTCCATTTGTTTGGATCTGTTTAATAGTATCTTGATTTCTCATAAAGTCATTTGCTTCCATTTGCTCCACTCTAATTCTGAAGGAATTATTCTCTTCAGTGAGCTTTTGAGATTCTTTTTCCATCTGGCAAATTTGGCTTTTTAAGGCATTCTTCTCCTCATTGGCTTTTTGGGCCTCTTTTTCCATTTGAGTTAGTCTATTTTTTAAGGTGTTGTTTCTTCAGTCAGGTTGTTGACTCTCTTTTCATGATTTTCTTGCATCATTCTCATTTCTCTTCCCAATTTTTCCTCCACTTCTCTTACTTGATTTTCAAAATTCTTGAGCTCCTCCATGGTCTGTAGCCAATTCATATTTTTCTTGGAAGCTTTTGGTGCAGGAGTTCTAACTTCATTGTCTCCCTCCCATTCCATGCCTTGATCCTTTTTTTGTCTCCCCAAAAAGGAATCTAAAGTTGGATTGCAGTGCTTGTTTTGCTTTTTTTGCTTGCTCATGTTGCCGCTCAATTACTTATCTTTCAAGCTCTTTGCCACAGTAGAACTCTACTTCCTGAGGGGAGAGCTTTGTCCCAAATTGCTGGGATTTTCACAGCTGCCAGAGCTATTAGGAGGGTGCCATTTCTACAGCCCCTACCAGCTTTTGCCTACTGGTCACATACCTCCGGACCAGCACCCAAGACCACGATCTCGATCCAGGCAGGTTAAGGCAAGAGCATTTACCCTCTGAATGTTCACTTGGCCTCCCTACAATCTGCAGGCCAGGCACTCTGAAGCAGCCATGTGGAGGCAGCTGCAGGGCTGCTGCACTTTTGCCACTTCTAGTGCCGAAGGCAGGGGCCAGACCTGCTTCTTTGTCCCCCTCCAGTTCCAACAGAGTTCTACACTGACCTCTCATTTTTTCTTTGGCATTTATGGGTTGATAATTTTGGAAACCACTGCAGCTGCTGGTGATCCACTCTCCTGAAGTCTGCAAAGCCTCTGGTCGGGGCTGCCCTGAGGCTAAAACCGTGGACTCACGAGGGCTGGGCTCAGCTCCCAGCATGATGTGATGAACCCTTCCTGTCCACCTGCCAGGATGTCTTCAGTGGGAGATTTGTTTCTCTCTTTAACTTTGGGGTTCTGTAACTCTAAAATTTGTTTACAATCATATTTTATAGGTGTTTGAGGTGGTTATGGGGGGAGCATACAGAGTTTTCCTGCTTCTGTGTTGCCATCTTCTTTTTTTTTCCAGTTATTAAGAACATTTTTATTTAAAGCTTTGGGTTTCAAATTCTATCCTTTCCCCTTCTCCCTCCCCCTCCCCAAACAGGAAGCAATGAGATATAGGTCATACAAGTGCAATTATGTAAAACGTTTCCATATTAGGCATTTTGTTTAAGAAAGCTCAAAAGAAAAAATGAAAGAAAAAAGAAAAATAGCATGCTTCAATCTGTGTTCAAACAATATCAGTTCTTTCTTTGGAAGCAGATAGTATGCTTCAATACTAGTCCTTTGGGATTGTCTTAGATCATTCTGTTTCTGAGAATAACTAAGTGATTCACAGTTCTTCATCAAAGAACATTTCTCTTACCATCTCAGTGTTCTCCTAGCTCTGTTCACTTCACTATGCATCAGTTCATGTAAGTCTCTCCAGGTTTTTCTGAAGTCCACCTGCTTGTCATTTCTTATGACACAGTAATATTCCATTCCAATCACATACCCCAGCTTGATTAGCCCAATTGCTGGGCATTCCTTTGATTCCTGATTCTTAGCCACTACAAAAAAAGTTAGTATAAATATTTTTGTACAAATAGGTCCTTTCTCCTTTTTTGGCTTATTGGTCTTTGGATGTCTTTCTTGATTTGTTGTCTGTTTTCTATAATTTAATTTGATCTGTCTCTATCTCTACCTTTCTAGCTCTTTGTATCTCTTTCTGTATTGCTTACCAAATAAGGCAATGTTTTATTCATTTAGTTAGTAAATGACTAACTATACTAGTATAGACCTAGCAGTGGTGTTGCTATATCAAAGAGTGTGCACAGTTTTAGAGCCCTTTGGGCTCAGTTCCAAATTGCTCTCAAGCATGGCTGAATTAATTCACATCAGGATATCTTTTGATTGGGAACATTAAATAATACTTATTTTTCAGCAATGTGATATCTTTGCAAAAATTTTCATGTAATAGGACACAAATGAATAATTAATAAATATACTCCTAAATCAATTGTTTTTTTCCAGCTCCATAATAATACTTTGTCATTTAGAAATAATACTTTGGCAGTTTGATTAGTTTTACAGTGAACAAGTAATGAATCTAGGTAGTATTGTTAGTTTTGCTACATTGGTTTAAAATGCAGAAATGTCAGGTGTTAAAAACATTCTTCATGTCCCAAACTGTAATAATATAGTAATTCACAAGGGAAACATACAAAAAAAAAGCTTATCTAAATAGGGACTAAGTAAGGGCACCTTAACTAATGAAGAAACCAAAGTACAAATCATAGAAACAATAAATATGTTAAAGAGAATGACAAGAATGAGCCAGAATACCAGTATTGTTTCTATAAAACAAAAGTAATCCTGGGAGGAAATATTATGACTTTGAAAACATATATTAACAAAGTAGAAAAACTGAGAATTAACTTTATTGAATTTAGAAACTAGAAAACAAACACAAGAATAAACTAATACACACAAGAAAAATAGAGTAGACAGATAACAACTGGAAATAAGAGATTATCAAAGTGATTGAACTAAAAGCTGGAAAATACTAACTAAATGAATAAAGCATTGCCTTATTTGGTAAGCAAGACAGAGAGAGACACAGAGAAATAGAAAGGCAGAGACAGTCAGATCAAATTAATTTATAGAAACAAAAGTCAATAAGTCAACAAGCATTTATTAAGCCCTTACTAATGCTAAGTTACTAAATGTAACTCAAAGGAAAGATTATTTCTGTCCTCCAGGTAGTTACATTCTAATAGAGAAAGATAAGACAGAAAAAGAAGCTAAAAATTGAGGGGAGAGGGTGGGGGAAAGGACCTGTGTGGGGACATAGTGGATAAAGAAGACCAGAAAGTCAGATGAAGAACCATGAGAGGAATAAAGGAATGAATAGATGACCTGGGGCACTTTTTCAAAATGGATGTTCTGGGAGGGGTTCACTAATAGAAACAAGGACAGGGGGAGGGGGGTGGAGGTATCTTCCAGGATGATAATGCTTCTGAGACTTTGAGGAGGAGTCCAGAAAGTGAGGAGAAGAGATAAGAGAGTAATGAAGGAGTGAATATGACTTTCTTGCCATTTCTTTTTAGTATAATAAAAAACATCTATCTTAATCAATAACTAACTTTATTTATAAGGGAAAAAATTTATAATGGAAAAATTCTCTTCTCATTTTACATATTATTGATATAGTAACAAAATTAAAGATAGAAAGATCAAAAGAAACAAATTTTCCATTATTCTTGATGACATGATGGCTTACTTAGAGAATTCCAAGAATCAACCCAGAAACTAGTTAAAACTATTATTAGAGAAGAAAAAAAAAAGGAAATAAGCATTTATTAAACACTTGCTAAATACTAGGCATTGTGCTAAGAACTAAGAATAAAAATATAAGCAAAAAGATAGTCTCTACTCTCAAGGAACTTCCTTTGTAATAGGGGAAAGCAACACTCCACAGAGAGATGAAAATGAGGGGAAGGATGAGGAAAGGAGAGGAAGCAGCAGGATATAAAATGAGTTAAAAAAAACTATAAGAATTTCTATATAATACTAACAAAAGCCAGGAGATCAGAGAAAAAAACTCATTTAAATCAACTACAAAATATATGAAATGTTTGGTATTAATCTGCCAAGACTTGTTCAGGACCTACATAAAGATACCATTTGTCCTCACATACCTAGGATCCAACTGGCTGAAGCAGTTTTGCATCAAGAGCCCTGGTCCCTTTCTTTATGAGTTTCCCGTCTGCGCTTTCTCTCTCCTGGTCTACGTGGGCTTCTTAATACCTTGTGTTTATTTAGCTTCATGCATTTCAATTTATTCCATAAAGAACTGGGTTACTCTTTGAATCTTCATTCTGGATTCAGTAAATTGACTTTTAAACGTCACCATTAGACAGATTTGATCATCCTTCACTTGTTAAATTGTTTTCTGTTTGATTCATATAAGGGAGTAGTAATTCTACTTTATAATGGGATCAATTGGTCAGTCAGGTCTTTTATGGTTAAACACCTCTTAGTGGGGCCTTTTTCTGTGATCAGGAACTGGAATTTAAAGGATATATCTCTTATAAAGGAAGGGAATGGTTGTTTAAGTAGGAAATACAGAGCAAGGGCTGGAATGTTCTCAATACACAAGGAGGTAACAAGACTTGTCCAAGGAGCAGCACTAGAGATTCACATTCATAACTTTCTTCAGGAGTGGTCATGAAAAGTTCCTATCTCTGAGGTGGAAGGCTTTAAGAATAACCCAAATGACACAGTAGAGAACAAAAGAAAACTTACAAGGAAGCAAAGAAAAGAAGCTCTCAACACAACATGCATTTTGAATATATTTTGAATCCTCTCATGTTCTGCAGCATACGTGACTTTTTTTCTTTTCTTCTTTTGTATTTAAGTTTTAATATTTAAATTCACAATACATCTCTTTTTCTTTTTTTATTGTGTATTTAAATTTGGGAAAAATTAAGGAAAAAAACTAAAAGAATAATCCAAATGAGCTGGTAGTCAATGGGTTGGTTCATCACAGATTTACAGAGGCCATGTGACTCACTCATATGAGTTGCTTGGAAGACTAGAAAGATGAGGTTGTGTATGGACTTAAATTAGAGAAGTAAGGTAGACTGGTAGCTCACCATGCTATGAATCTAGTTATTGTCTGTTTTAGACCTGCATAGAATATGCCACCAGATCTCTGTGGGTAAGGATAGACCAGCTTGATTAGATGTCCCAAAGGAATTCTGGGCCACTTGCCACTTAACGTCTTAGTGCTCCAAGCAACTATAAGTTGCAATGCAGGTGCTGACCTGCATTGATACTTGGAGTTTCTTCCCCAGGATTCCTTATACCAATGAAATCACAGGTTTGGTTCCCCCACTATTAAATTTTTTGTATATATTATAGCTGTTTATAGTTCTGTTCTATAAGACTATACATGCCATGTAATAGGAGTATTGTTTTACCTAAACTCTGTATCTCTCAAAGCATATAGCGCAGGACTTTGCACCCTGGTTTTTTAATAAGTGTTTGTTATTTGACTTGACTGACAAAATGCTTCACTCACTGAGGCAGGGCTTTCTTGCTCCAGTTTTATGATAAGTCATTAAAAATGCCTTCTACTAAAGTGACTTCTATTCTTTCTATATTCACCATGGTGCCTAGTACAGCTTTGACTATATAATAGATTGCTTAATGAATGCCTTATGAGTAGAATTGAGTTGTAATGAAATAACCTATACTCTCTTGTTATACTGATGACCTGTTGGAGGTCAGAGGGAATGACTATTAATGGGTCACTTTTGTACCAACAGAGCCAAATCACAAGAGCCAGAAGCAGGGGAGAGAACCAGAACTGGCCTCAGAACTGCGAATTCTCCTCCTGGGGAAACATGGTGCAGGGAAGAGTGCAACAGGAAATAGCATCCTAGGGAAGCGAGTATTTGAGTCCAAATTCAGTGACTTGCCAGTGACCAAAACTTGCAAGAAAGAAAGCAGGACTGTGGGAAAGAGAGAAGTTGTGGTCATTGATACCCCTGATCTGTTCTCTCCAATGATCTCTGCTGAAGAAAGGGAACAAGAGATCAGACAATGCATCACCCTCTGTTCCCCTGGCCCCCACATCCTGCTCTTAGTCACCCCTCTTGGCCATCACACAGTAGAAGATGAAGAGACAGTGAAGGGCATCCAG
>JAQQSU010019785.1:0-10187 GCA_028627135.1 Pseudochirops cupreus | reverse complement strand
TTCAAAAGTTGTTACCCCATTTGTGGATCATGCTTCCTTCTCACTTCTCATTCATAGATATTTCTTATAATCATTGATTCATTTCTTTGTAGAGGGATTATTACTTCCCAGTTCCTGAATACCATATATCTTAATAGAGTTTAACACCACATTAGCTTTCTTGTTTCCTCTAGCATACTGTTGACTTAGTGATTTTGTAACTCATTAAAACTTTAACATTTTTGTTTCAGATAAACTATTTGTCAGCCATTACTTACCCATATTATAATTATGAAGTTGATTATCTGAACCCAAATGTAAAATTTCACCTTTTTTCTGTTAGATTTCATCTTGTTGTATTCATACCAAGAGTATATTTTAAATCTCTGAGGGTCATTGGAGCTTAATGTAATATAATGAATAAGAACGTGTATCTTGGACTTTGAAGTCCTATTTTGGAGCCACTTTTCTATAAAAATCCATTTAATAAGTAGTTATTTTGCACCTACCTTGTGCAAGTTATTGTGCTGCTGTTTGTATCAGCAATGCAGCATTCACAATGCCTACAGTAACTATAAGTATGCTGATATGGTTATTAATCATGAAATGTAACAGGCTCTCTACATAAGAAATATAGCTAGATCATTCATTTAAATACCAGAAAACTGAACCCCCAAACCAGAAAGTCAAAGCCAACACAGTAGTTATGAACTTGGCGCATGTGGTTAAAGTAGTAAACACCCACATTCTCAAGCCTTCAAAACAGGACAGGCTACCTCAGGCAAAGATCCTCCTCTCCTCACTCATGCAACTGCTCAGCGTCCAGGCAGCTTGCTCCCAGCAGCTCAATCCCCGGCAGTTCCTATCCCTGGCAGTCCTCAGCAGGCATCCTTAGCAGAGATTCTGGCTGGCTCAAAGAAAAAGGAGTTTGCACCGCAACTGCAGCCGCTGCCTCTGCCGCCACTTCCAGTCAGCACCACACAGAGACTAGCTCGGGTCTGGCATTCTCTTGCTCCATCCCTTCTTGCTACATCAGCAAGTTCAAGGGGCATGGAAGATCTTCAGATCCCAGTACCATTACACTGTTGAGAATACAAAATGGGAAAACAAAGTAATCCCTACCTTCATAGAGCTTATGTTCCACTCGACATATACGTGCACAAATATTTTAGGCACAGGATACTTTGCAGTTGTAGAGAGCCCTGCGAGAAAGCATCATGGAAGGCTTTGGAGATAAGGTAGTATCTAACTAGTTTTCAAGGAGGGTAAATGATGTGAATGTTAAAAATTCCAAGAGAAGGGAGCATTCTTATGACCAAGGAAAGGAAAACAGAGGCAGGAAAGAAGGTGATAAATTTGTGAAGCAAGTATTTGTTCAATTTAACTAGGATGAACATTATCAAGGAGAGTAACATGAAATAAGGTCAAAAAGGTACTTTTGCAGTCAGATTGTAGAATATCTTACATTCCAGAAAGAGGAGTTTATTCTAGTGGCCATGAGGGGTAACTGAGAGTTTTAGGGAAAGAGAGTGACACGGACCAATGCCTCATATAGATTGCTCTGGGAATCATACAGAGAATGAGATTGAGAGAGAAGAGTCTAGAGAAGAGAGGTGTAGAATGTTCTTTCCAAAGGTATCACTTTTTCCCCTGAAAGTTCTGCCTAACTCATTGAGTCTTTGATCTCACATTTCCATGGTTTGATCAGGCCATAACCAGGGGAAGAAATTGGTGAGCATGTATGGAATGACTGGCTAGTGGTATCCCTGTGTGGAAGAAGTGGGGAAACCTGCTTCTGGAAGGACATGAAGACAAGTATTCCAACTCCATCTCCCTGATTTCAAGCAAGCATACATATTCTGTAACTCATTTTCTTACTAAGTAAAGAGACAGACTATTTGTTGGTTGGGTAACTGGGATAAAAATAGCATTCAAGAGCCACTAACAGGTTAGAATGAGAGCCTGGTCCTCATTATTCCCTGGATTTATTCAAATGAGGATAAAAGAGTAAGGGATCATTGCAGAGAGAGGACACAGCCCTTAATCTCAGCTGAGATAGTATGATCCATGAGCATACGAACCTGCTCTTGCTTCTGTCACTGGTGTATCTATTTTTTCTGACTCTTCCATGAATGAAATGGTAGATGGCTGCAACCTCAGCAGTTACAAAAAGTCAGGAAAAATATGCCACCATAAGACTAGGGAGTGAATTCCTTTTTAGGATTTACCAGATACCAAATGTTGAAGAGTAAAGTCATAGATCACCTGCTTCAACCAGGTTGGGAGACATAGGTGATAAAAGAGAGAGTATACCTTCAGGTGATGAGGTGGGGAAAAATGTTTGCACTACTGGTTCTTATATCTGTTTAGTAAATAACTCTTTGAGAAAGCCAATTGATATTAGTTGGTTAAATAAAACAGAGTCACTAATCCCTGGTGGTTAGCAACAAGGAAAATAAGGACTTTAGCTGATAACATTAGAGAGGATACACTTTGACACCTCACGGGTGGTGCCCTCAAACCCTGAAAGTGAGATGGAGATGGGAGAGTGAGTCTAAGACAGGAGTACCGTTTCCCACTTTTCTTTACCTGGTGAATTTGAAGCCATTCTTTGGAACTATGTCAAATGCTTCTTCCTTCAGACAGTCCCCAAGATTCACTCCTAGGCAGCAACAACTCCCACCCTTACCAATTATTAATTTATTTTTTTTTATGCCCTCTAGTTTGCTTCTCTTGTAATGTCATTTAGTGAATTTATTGACATCAGTTTCTTAGTATGCTCTTACTATTAGATACTAAGGTTCATAAGGTCAGGGACAAGTGACTTACTCACATGTTGGAGCTCCCCCAGAATACCACAACAATTTTGCACGTTGTAGAAACTTGATAAATATTTGTTACTATCCCCTTGCACTCTTGTGTGCATCAATCAACTAAAGATTTATCTTCAGTCTAAATATGATATGAAGAATAGTTTAAGCTGAATCTAACAATAAATGCAATAATGATGTGTTCAAATTTTTGAACTGTGTGGTTTTTTTTCACTCTCAATATATGTTCAATTCAGATCACTCTTTTTCAGTATTGAATCACAAAATCATTTTCCTTGTAGAAGATAAACTCCCAGCAAATGCTTATAATTAAGAGCTGATTTTCTTTCATAAATCAATCTGCTATTTGTTACAAATGAAATATCTCGTGAATATAATATTTCAATGATCTAACCCAAATTAACCCTGGAATTCTCTACATGGACACATACTAGAAATTATTTTAATCATTGTTAAAATGCTATATAATTATTGACTAAGTTTGGCAGCCACATTTTGTATTACTTAGTGACTGTTCTATGCTTTTAAGCAGTATAGTGTGCAGGGAGAGGAAAAAAAAAAAGCAGACAGGTAATTTTGGAGAAACATGAATTGAATGTTCATTGACGACCTAGAATCAAATATCATTATTCTGTAGGCAAGTTTTGTAAAATAAAATCCATTTTTAATAAACACAGCTATTATGTTAGTGGTATGTGCTTGAAAGTAAATGAAAGTAGATTGCTTATGGACCAGATATTAAGAAGTGCCATCAGCTGTTTCTAATTTTGAAAATGTTTGCAACTAATCTCTTGAGTCTACTTAGAATTCATCACTCACACAGAGCCTTGAGCCTTCCTGAAGTCAGTTTGTTTGGCTGCTGTGAAAAGAGTCCTCCAACTATCTGTGGTATTTCCCTGGTAATTTGATAGGTTGCAAAAAGCAGGGAGGGCTTTGAACAATCTTTGAACCTTATTTCATTATAGAGTCGGATTCAAGGACTAATGATTATGGTAAGTGACTTGATAATTTGGATCATTGAACATTTTATACCTTTAAAAACAAAGGTGAAGTTGGGTCTCTCAACCCACTAACAAAGTCTGCCCTTAAACAAAAGAGGGTAATGATGTATTCTACCAAAAATTACATTTCTCTCCAGGAAAATAAAAATAAATGTAAAGAACTAGGGAAGAAACATGCAATCATAATAAACCTAGGCTGGAAGGGAACTCAGAGAACCCATAACCTAATCCTTCAGATTGTTTAAGTGACCTTCTGATGGCCAAGTAGATAGTATTAGACATGAGATTTAAACTCAGGTGCTCTGATTCCATGGACATTTTTAGCATATGGATCATATATTCACTTGCCTTGACCAGTTGGATAAATAGACAACATATAATGTTCACAGGACAATATAAAGTGTCCTTTTTATCCACCAATAAATGTCAAACAAAAGGTTTTGAAAAGACTCATGCAGGCATTAGAAGGCCTAATATACATAAAATTCCTTGTGATATCTATCATCTATCTATCTATCTATCTATCTATCTATCTATCTATCTATCTGCCTGTCTATCTATCTGTCTATCTATCTATCTATCTATCTATCTATCTATCTATCTATCTATCTATCTATCTAAAGATTCCGGTTATCAAATCTCAAGATACAGTCCAAATCTATTTTCAATACTTGGGGAGTTTCATCTTTGAAATATTCTTAATAGTATCTTCTAATCATTTGCTCCATCTGGCATATTATGACCTATGACATCTAATTGGATATGTCATTAGGATTCAAGAAATATAAATATTAGATTAGAAGAATGCCAAGCACAATAGGAGGGAAATAGTGGTTAAGCAGTGGAGTAAATGTAATATAATAAGGTGGGAAAAATCTAGAGGGACAGAAAGGAGTAGGAATGTCATGAATCTGCACTGGAGACAAAGAAGTCACAAGGAAGTGATGGTCTCTTGACTTACTCAGTTTCAGATGTGCTGACAGATTAACAAGACTTCCTTCTTTCTTAATAGCTACCTAGAATGATGAGAAGAAACCAGTGATGAGCAGGCGGGAAGGAGTAGAAATAACATAGACTAGAATTTTCTCGTATTTAAGAGAATAAGAGACAAGAACAAGATAAATCCCCAGACTTCATTTTCACTGACACCTTTTCCCAACTGATCCCCAAAGTTGTTAACAGGGACATTCTCAAGATACAGCACCAAAGCTACTAAATACTTTAACAAATAAAATATTTGCCCTAGTGAAAATATTTCATTTAGTCTTGAGGACATTTCCCTGTCTTTAGACTAAAAAGTTTTCTTAAAGTGGCATGGAGATAACAAAGGAGATTGCTTTCTCTTATTTTTCTTCTTCTTTATAGATAAAACATATAAGAGATTCAACGTGCCCTCTGAAAAAAATAAAAACCCACAAATCATAGGATCATACCTTTAAATCAGATTGCTATCTGGTCAAGGGCTCTGAGTAATGGACTTGCAGTTGGGAAGACCAGAATTCAAATCCATCCTCTGAAACTTATTAGCTATGTGTGACCTTGACCAAGTCACATATTTTATCTCAGTTTAACTATAAAATAGGGATAATAATAGTACCTATGTCACAGAGTGAGATGGTATGTATAGCAGTGCTTAGTAAACCTTAGTGTGATATATTAACACTTGTGATGATGCAGATGATGAGAATGATGATAACAGGTACTTTAGAGACCATATATTTCAACACTTCTTTTATCCATCAAGAAACTGAGGCATATAGAGATTAAATGATGTATCTAGCATCATAATTGATAGTAAAGTACAAAGAAGGAAGCCACTTATTGTACCACAGAGGTACAATTTATTTTGTTTGGTCACCATGTAACTTTTAGTCCAGCACTGGACTTAACATCTTTTCACATCACGTCTTCTAATTAATTCTTCTATAATAAGGCACTCAATTGTAGTCATTGGCTGTTAATGTAAATTAATGTTTAATATTTGGTTTCACCTACTGTTTGCTGTTTTCCATTCTCATTAGAAAAGTCACTAGAATCTCCTAATTCTTTACCTTTCTCTGTCCACTAACACCCAAAATCCAGGCCAGAATTAGCCCTCAGAATGCTACTGGAATTTTAAGGTAAGGTTATCCAGATGCTAAAGTATGATATAATCACAAATATCAGGGCCCTTAAATATAGTCTTTTTTTTTAATTTAGTGTAAACAGCCCTCAGTATGAAAATAAGAATAACATATTTGACTATCATCTTGGTTGATGTTCACATCCAACAAATGAAGAACAATACAATCAGAGGGACAGTTTTATGGTACCATAATAATGCTTTTTTTTTTTAATACCAATACCTTTTGTTAAGTTTGATTTAAATATATTACAAAGTGTAAAAGTATCATTAAGCAATACTACTTTGGGGAATAAATAGTAGAAAACTATTTCTCAGAATACCATTATTACAAAGTTGAGAAAATATGGCTAACAGTGTCATTAAAGACACTGAGAAGCTTTGCAACAACAAAAATTATCCACTCAACATATTGTTAATATAATTTTATTATACAGTGATATTTTATGTGAAGCTTAGTTTATATGTTAACATAATATTAATTTTCATTAAAAATTTTTTAAGGAAAGGGGGCTGCGAAAAGTGATCTCTTAGGCCATCTGGTCCAACCCATGCCTGACTGTTACAGTACAAAGTCATTCTTGAAGACCTTCAGCAAATGGGGACCCTGTCTTCCCAGAGGCATGCCAATATCCCCTTTAATAAACATTTTTTTTTGGAAAGTTTTCCTATTTTTTTTGCTTTTTTTTTAACTTAAATCATTAATGGATAATATTTTTGAAAGTATGGCAAAAGTAATACACTGAATGGACATAGTAATGATAATGTTTCATCAACAAATATAGGATTTAATTGACAATCTTCCCCTACAGCAACTGGCATACAATAGTCTTAATAAATGCTTCTAGATTTGAGATGATTTATGAAAAAATCAAATTATTTTCTGAGCAAAGTTTATCCTCCCCACCCACTTTAATTTTCATCAACAAACCTATGCTAATTTATTTCAGTCAACCCCATCTAAATAGGTTACTGATTTTTTTAAGATACAGTAGAAAGAGAATGTACCCTGGAGTCAAAAGTAGTATATTAAAATCCCACCACTTAAACTTGTTACCTGCGTGATTTTTGACAAATTAGCTAACCTTCCTGGAACTCAGTTTCCTTATCTAAAAATGAGTCTTTGGCTTAGATGGCCTCTCAAGTCCCTTCACTAGATCTATAACCCTATGATCCTATGACTTTAGAATTCCAGAGTTGAGGTTGTGGAAGATGGATAGTAATAAATAAATAAAGATTGATTAAGTGCATACTATGTGGCAGGCACTATTCTAAACTCTGATTTGGCCAATGCCTCTAATAACCTTAGTTTTAAGACATGAACATTTAGAGGGCAGTGGCTCTGACCTTGTTTGTTTGGTCTTTGTAACCCAATTTCCTAGCTCTGTGCCTTGCACATAGTAGGTTCTTACTAAATGTTTGTGGAATTAAATTGACTTGTTTCCTTTAAGATGATTCTACTGCTGAATAAGGAGAGTCCCTACTGAAAATGCTGGAGCCACTGGTGGCCTGTCATTTTTTAAATTGTAAATCACAATGTCAGGAACTGTCTTTTTCTATTACACTTGTAACCAAGCCCAGGGGCTACAAAGCAATGGGCACATCTAATAAATAATAATAAAGAAAGGTAAAACTATGCTTAACAATAACAATATTCATGGAGCTCAAGTATCAGGGGTTCCGTTTTGGGTCAATTTCTCCTCCTGAATAGAGTAGCAAAGAAGAAAACTCAATGCTGCAGGCAGTGTGATAGTACCCTTAGGAGAAGTGCAGTTTTAAGATAATGGGTGCACTTATAATTCAGCACTAAATATTTTATATCTCTAAAAAATAGCCCATTTCTCAGTTCAGGTGGTAGAGAGAATTGGATGCTTAAGGAATCATTAATAACATTATAAAATTAGAAGAATTTTTAAAAGAAAATATTTATTCAAGCTATGCCAACAACAACTATATTTTAAGCACTTTGTCATAGAATTTTGTACATTCTATAAAACACCTAAAATATATCACTAAAGAAATTTCATTATGTGCAAAATGCTTATTGTACATATGGTAAGAACATTACTCATAAACCCTAGTCTAAAATATGCATCATCTAGTTTGGGGCAAATTGAATAAATAATCCATGTAACATGCAACTTGATTTTATCTATAAGAAGCTACTGCTTGGCACCCATCTGTGATATGAAATTCCAAAACATATGGAGTTGATGAAAAGGGAGAACAGGAACAATTCTGATGTTTCAACACTGAATATTATTATTATATTTTAATACAGCTATATCACCTGGCATTTTTTCCCATTGTGTTGCACCCAAATGAATGACTGATTCCTTCAAAGATTGAGTTTACATTCTGTTTCAAAATCAAAATTAGTAGCAAAATCAGTATCTACTATTAGGGAAGAAACTCAAAGACCATATGATCCAGGAGTTCTTCACCTTTTGGGAATCATGGGTCACTGACAGTGAGGTAAAGCTAAGAACCCCTTTTCACAATAAAATTATTTAATCTCATAAAATAAAATAGATAGAGTGTAGCAAAAACAGCAGATAAGAAGCAGAAACAATTCTGAACTCTCCGAACATTCCGTTCCAAACAACTTGAAAATAACACCTCAAGATGGATTCTTAAATGGTAGAATCAGCAGAAGGTCATGGTGAGACATTTTTCCAGCCCAAGACAAATTAAGAGATCAGTAGGAAAGATTTATAACAGAATTCAGTCCAAGCCACGCTACAGCTATACCAGGAACAATCTGGCAGCTGCAACAGTGGCACCAGCAGCTTTGGCAACTCTCAGACTAGAGATGGTAAAGGGATCAGACAAAAGTTACAAAGAAATTGCAGAGAACCCTTTACTTAAACTGGATTCAGTACCCTGTTACATTGTCCATATACAGTTCTATTTGCTGATTCTCAGGTGAATAAAATCACCAGCACCTGTGGATGCAGGGAAGCAGGAGCCATGTATACAGTTCTAGGTCAGAGAGGAATGCTCATGGTCACTCACAAGGGAAGAATACACTGGTCTCAATTCCAAGGAAAAAAAGAACACTAATATTTGTAGCTAGAGGAGAACAGGGAACTTTGCCAAGTTCTGGGGCTCTAGTATTTGAAGTTATACAGGCACAAGTTCTCTTCTGAATAAAGACCAAAGAATCAGCCAGAAGAACAGAAACTGCACCTTTCCCTACATTAAACCACCTTGAAAGCATTAAAAACTTAGAGACAAACAGACCTAATTCTGAAAGCGGCAACACAAAAAATTGAAGCTTGGGACATCCATCCCAGGACCAGATGACAAGTTTTACATAACATTAAAAAAATAGACTGGGTGGAGCCACGATGGTGGCATAGGAGCAGCAACAAATTGCAGCTGTCACATAGTCACCCCAAAATACCCATAAAATATGACTCTAAACTAATTCTAGAACTCCAAAATGCACACAAATATACTTTCCACTAAAGTCAGCTCAGCTACAAGGAACCATATCAGCACTGCAAACCGAAACCAGCTGGTGTGAAGCCATGGCTGAGCCTCGGGGGTGGCCAAATGAGAGGAGTGGTGAGCAGATTAGTGGCAGCTGCAGCAGTGTTCAGGGCTAGGTCAGTGGGACTTGCGAGGTCTTGGGAGAAAAGCGGTCTGTTCGAAATGCCTCCAGGGTGGGAAAGCAAAAGGCAGAGGTTTCTGCACAACCTCCACATTGCAGCTTCCAGGCCCTCGGCCTGCAGACAGCAGGGGGACTAAGCAATCGTTCAGAGGCCAAGTGCTCTCACTTTGAGCGGCCTGGATCTGGATCATGGTCTCGGGCTTTGGTCCTGTGAGTCTTCATTATCCAGTGAGGCGGAATTAAGTAGGAAAGGGACCCAGCACCTGCCTGAGAGCTACGGCAGCTGGGAGGACCCAGCGATTTGGAATAGAGCTTTCCCTTGTGGAAGCAGAGCCCCACAGAGATTAAAAAAAAAATCACAGACTGACCAACCATGAGTAAGAATAAGCATAAGATGCAAAGTAAGAACAGCAACCAAACCCTAGATTCCTTCTTTGGAGAAAAGAAAGATCATGGCAAAGAGAGGGAGGAGGAGAGTGCAGCCAGAGCTCCCCCAACAGGGGCTTCCAAGAAACATGAAGAATGCCTTAAAGCTAGAGACGAGCTGAGGAAGGATTTTGAAAACCGAATAAGAGAAGTGGAAGAAAAATTAGGAAGAGAAATAAGAATGTTGCAAGAAAATCATGAAAAGAGTGTCA
>JAQQSU010019784.1:0-10188 GCA_028627135.1 Pseudochirops cupreus | reverse complement strand
ACTTGCTTTGATCAGTGAAACCTGCTATAGAAGGAAAAAACAGGGACATATGACATTCCAAATATGACAGGATAAAACATCCTTGGCTCTGTTTAAATTCAGGTAAAGTCACAGATATCCATCCATGCAGTATTGGTACCACCTCATAGCCAGACTCAGGAATAGGTGGGCAAATTCCTTTTCAAAGGAATTTCATGGGTATCATCAAAGGAATCCCATTCTAGGTGAGGCTAAAATTATTCCTTTGGCTTTTATCAGATGTAGACTTCCAGCTGTTAACAGTATAGGATCACACTCCTGAGTAGCTTGTGGGGCATTTAATGCAGGCACTGACTTATGCAGGTGACTATACCCAAATTGAAACTCTAAACAAAATTTATTTATGGTCCCAAATGCCTTTTACCTCAAACAACAAGATTCACTAATCACAGCTTAGAGCCAGTTTTAGCTGCACTAAGCAATGAAAATTTTTACCAGGTTTCACAAATGCAAGGAATTCCATTTACTATCATTGCTTTCCATCACAGAATGACCTTGCCTAGCAGAGATAGTTCCTAGAGGCTTTGGCAGTTTTACATCATGAGGAATAACTGAGAACGACTTTAGGGAGGGGCTGGTAGTGATGCCCATGCTTTCTCCATTCTCATACATGTAGGAGGACTGTTCAGAATAACATTTTAATCAGTCTCCTTTCTACGTGCAGTACCAATTAACAACTTTAGGTTTTAGCACTAAAACAGTTGCCCAAATGACTTAGTTCACAATCTTAAAATATTGCAAAAGAAAATGTTTCTCTTACAACACAGATAATACACAGTTCAAACTTTTGAAATAAAAATCCATTAGTTACCAATCTGATGACTTTAAAATTCCACATCAAGTTACACAGAAATAAAGTTTTCTTGTCTCTCCTATATTGTGTCTCCCATCTTTTTCATAACAAAGATCTTGTAAAACATTTCTTCTTAAAAATATTTCCCTTTTTCAAAACCAGTTTATCCTACCATCATTAACTACTATACGATTCCTAAATGCTCTGGTCATAAAATCTTTCCCACATAATTGACAAAACTTATACAATGAGGTTTCACAGATTTCCTTTCACATAATTACCAATAATTACCTTTCACAAGTTTACTTTTGTAAATACTCGATTTATGCACTTACTCCAAATAGCTTGGTTAACAATCTTACAAGCTTGAACCATTTTAACTGAAACTTTCTTTTAATAAGCTGTTTACCAGTAACAGGATCATAAGCAATGACTATGTTCTTAAATTTAAACTTGAAATCAAAACCAATTAAGTACCAATTGATTACCAATTGACTTATCACTAGAAATCAGTTACATTCTAGAATCTCACATGGATGGTGAATGTGGTAGTCTAGAGACCTTACAAATTAACACAAATACATCCTTAAATGAAGCAAACTAGAAAACCATATCCCTAGATTCTTCTTTTCTCTCCTTTTTTTTTCAAAGTTTCTTATTTGCTCAGTAAGAGTTCTACAAAATATATTTCCAATTCACTTTGCACAGAGAATCACTCATTTCATCATTAATAATGTGGAAAGTATAACTTTAAATCACTGTATATTTCGAGAATAGCCAAAAATTTAAGTAAATAATTGACTATCATAGTAAATATCAGAAGTATTATTACCACCTGTTTGTAACCCAAATGTAATAGCTTTAGATGATCAGATTTCATTACATAAAAAATCCAATTCACATGAAACACAATCCAGATTAAAACTGCTTTAATCTCCTCTTTAATTACAGGTAGGTGTAAATACCTGGTTTTCTAAATAGCAGAAATAACATTGTAAGACAAGATTAAGAGTACTGATAAAGTAACATACCTGGTTTTTGCACAGGTTTTTCTTTAGTTTCAACACAATTCAAATTGAGAAATTGCTTTACCTAACACCATTTCTGGCTCACAACGAGCACTCAGTTTTACAATATAACAGGATTTTACAGTTTAGAAATACCATAATAACACAATGACATTATGACGTTAATTTCATTGCCAAATCATCACATACAGAAATCATTAACAGGAAATTGGGCTTACCAAATGCAGCAGCAGAGAGGTTCCTCTGCATGCCTATGGGTGTTGCTTTCGGGATGCCCAGGGGCCCACAGCTGTTGAAAGTGGGGCCCTCCATATAGCTGTTATGCCTCCTCCCCTCTTTTTCAAGGTGGAAGAGGGGTACAATATTTGGGGGGGGGAATTCCCACTTGATTCACGTCTCTTAGCATTCCAAACTCTGGCCAGAAGTTTAGGATGCAGAGGGAGGTGCTTAACCAATTCTCTTAGCAGAAAGAAAAGACAAGTTACAAAAATCTAGAAATTGGGGCTGAAACTTCTCTCAAAAAATTAGAATAGAGAGAGAGAGTAGACCAATCAGGAGCTTCAGGAGATGGGAAGTTCCACCTCTGGTAAGGGAAGGACAGAGAAAGGGATTCTGGGAGATGTAATCTGTCCACAGAGTCCTAGAGACAAGGTGGAAACAGGAAGGACTGAGGCTACTGGGAGGTGTAGTTTTGAGAGCAGCCGAGAGTGGACCTTCAGGAAGTGAAGGTTTAGAGGACCAATCAGCTTGCTTTCCTTGCCAAAAAGGGTAGAAATTTCCTTTGGAGTCAGCCAGACAAAGGGAAGTGGCTTTTCTCCAAAGTTTTTATGGGTTGGGGCTGGGGGCTTTGAAAAAGTGCCCCCTAGGTGTACTGGGGACTAGCAGTGTTGCAAAAGAACATGAAGTTTTTTCCTTGAGGTCCTATAGACCAAGCTTGTACCAGCTGTTCTAATGGCATCCTAAGAGTAAGTCCCTAGGTTTAGAGGGACACTGAGTCATCCTACTATCCTGCCCTCTAGCCACAGAATTCCTGCAGTCTGCTCACTGTACGGCGTCCCATAGAGCAAGCAAACAAAAAGGTGAAACTCCCAGCCGTGCGTCCATGGCCCCGAAGGAGTTTTCCAATGTCTGTCCAAAGACAGAGCCCCCTGGTCTGCAAGAGACCAAACCATCCCTCCAGGCCTTGCCTAGGTGCCTGGAGAGGTGACCAATTGACACGCAGGGGAGAACAAGGCAAGTAGGGGATTACCTGCTGCCAGGAAAGCTTCAGACCTCAGACTTCTCCTAGCTGGCTTGCCAAAAATGAAGAGGTATAAGTAGTGGGGATTTCTAATGAAATCCTTTCTAGGTTCCTTGTCATCTGAAAGAATTACTGGACCCAGCTGTCCTTTGGCAGAGTTATAAAAGTTTATTGTTACACTGAGGCAAGGAGGGGGGGAGTGGTAAGGAGATGTGCAAGCTGACAGGGATTTAAGGCAGAGTTATAAAGTTACACTTTTCAGCAGGCAGGGGGGTCAGAGAGAAAACCTTCAAAAGGGGAGGGTTTAGTGTGACGCTCTTCAGCGGGCAGGGGTTGTGAGAGAAAAAGCTTGCAGAGTGCTGGGGATAGAAATGCAGTTTTGAAAGACATAAAACTGTCAGTCATAGATTCATTAGGCTAATTAGGTGGGCAAAGGTGAGGTTAGGGAGGAGTCTGGGAAGAGCCAAGGAGTGCCTAATACTTAAAGGAACACGCACCCTTCCCATCAACTGAGCATGTGCTTTGCCCATAATTCACTGGGAGAAATCGGGAGGGGGGCTAGAGAGGAGGTGTGGTTTTTGCCTTGACATGTCACTAGGTAACTTTTGGTCAAGGATGAATGACATAAGTCCAATATAGCTGCTGGGAGTATAGGCTTGATTGTTTCAGGAGGTGCCAAGTTTGGAAGCTAGACTGATTAGAGACCATCTCAGGAGGGAGTTATCTCCTTGATAATGTTGTTCAAGGTTTCTAAAGTGCAGCTGGCCGCTAAGAAGAAAGGGGTTATGTATTTCTCTAAGAATACTTGGGTGGTTGATTCGTGGGAAACTATCTAACAGACTTACTGCTGGCTTAGGAAAAGACTTTGAGGCTGGGAGCAGGGGAGAGGCAGAGTTAATGCCTTTATGGCTGAAGGAAAGTGTGACTTTTACAGCTTAATGGCACAGGGTTGTTACAAACTGATGTGACATACATAGTTACCCAACCACAAGTGAGATTTTTACAAACTGAGGTAAGACAACAGACCTCATCAGTACTCTGCTTCCAGAGGGGAAAGCTCTGTCCCAAATTGCTGGGGATTTCACAGCTGCCAGAGCTGTTAGAGGATGCCATTTTTTTGCATCCTCCACCAGCTTTGGCTCATTGAAAATGCACCCAAGGACCACCACTCAAGACCACAATCCGGATCCAGGCTGCTCAATACAAGAGCACTTAGCCTCTGAATGATCTCTTGGCCCCCTGAAGTCTGCAGACCTGGAGCTCTGAAGCAGCCATGTGGAGGCAGCTGCAGGGCTGCTGCTTCTGCTGCTTCCTTGTCCTGAAGGCAGTTTGGCTGGACCACTTTTCTCCCCCCAGTTTAGCTGAGTTCCACTGACCTTTCACTTAGTCCTTGTTTCTTATGGCTTGATAATTCTGGAAACTGCCACAGCTGCCACTGATCCACTGTCCTGAAGGCTCCAGCTGTGGCTCATCCTGGCCACCCCTGGGGCCAAGCTGCAGTTTCAGGCTGGGCTGGTTTTGGCTCCCAGCACTGTGATGATCCCTTTCTGCTGAGCTGCCTTCAGCAGGAGGTGTATTTTTGTGAGTTTTGGAGCCCAAAAATTTGTTTGGAGTCATATTTTATGGGTATTTGAGGTGGTTATGTGGGAACTGTGGAACTTTGTTGCTCCTAAGCCACCATCTTGGCTCCACCCCCCTGGAACCATACTTTCAAAACATCATGGTGTTATCTGAACATTAACAGAAGGTCTTTCTCTTGTAATTTTAGAAACAGAGATTATAAAATCTGTTAAACATACACCATTTAACACTTAGAATTATCCTCTATCCACAGAGCTAGTTATCTCCATGGATAGAGCAATGGGCCTCCAGTCTGGAAGACCTGAGTTCAGAACTGACCTTGTTTGCCTTAATGCACTGGAGAAGAAAATGGCAACCCAGTCCAGTAGTGTTGGTAAGAAACCCCTGTCTGGGGTCACAAAAAGTTGGATACAACTCAAAAACAACATTATGCTTTTAAGAAGGCAATTTGATTTTTTATCTCTTACTGGTTCTGGTTTTCTGAGGATATGTTCCTCCCACAGTTTAGCATGAAAAGGCCTTAGCCTAAAAGGACCAGAGTGTCCCATTGCATTCTGGGTCATCTCCAGTCATTCTGATGAATGTCATATCTCTGGATCCAGATGGCTCAGGAGGATAAAGTGAGGCTGGTGACCTTGCACAGCCCTCCCTCACTCAAATCAAAGTCAAGTGCAAATTGTCATCATCTCCCTGATGCCACAGTCCTCTTTGAAATCAAAGGACAAGCACAACAACAAAAATAGCCTTGGCTGAGAAAGCACTGTGCTCTCGTATGCTGTAGTTGGGGAATCTTAATTTGGTGTCAGTGATATGGGATTGAAATGACATCCCTCCGTGTCCCACCCTATCTCCACAATGCAAATACAAAGGGAAGGGTCAATGACAGTTTTACAGGCAGGAGATGGGGTAAAGTCTTTTAAAGATGGGTTTTAATCAGTTGAAACTTCTCCCTATAAAATGAGCAACCTATAGGGACCAAAAGGGAAAAAAAACACTTGGTTGTATATTCAAAAGGGATAGTGAGTTGTACATCGTATATTTGCATTTTCATGTGCAATCATCTTTTTTATTATACTGAAATGACAAGTCTTAACAAAGTGACCACGGAGTCCAAATTAAAAGTTTTAAGGAGCTTTAATTCACCAGCTGCGGCTACTCCATGCCAATTCAAAGAGGGAACAGCCCAGAGCTCAGGGGTGAAGAACCTTTTATACAATTTTTTAGGTTTACACATCTAACTAACACGATTGGTTGCTAAGCAGGTTACTATATAGACGCAAGCAAGCTGTTACTAAGCAAGGAGGGGTTTGTGATTACATCTGTAGGTACAGGGTTGTATGGAAAGCAGGGAGGGGCACAGGGCATGACGACAAATTACTCTAGGCCAATTTCTTGACTCCTATCTTAGGTCCATGAAGTTTCTACTTAATTAGTTCCTGGCCATTTCAATACCATGTTATAGAAATGTTTGTTTTATTCCATAAATTAAGAATAAGATAATTTTTTAGAAAAGACCCAATAGAAGGCATAATCTAGTGCTGGTAATCTATTCTGAGCAGTTTTTCTTGACTTTGAGAGTGCAGTTACTGTTACATAGAAAGGTTCTCTGGGCCAGAGTTGAAACACTCACAGGATGATGATGAACTTATTGCCCAGGGACATCCTCTATTGTCTGGTTTGACCTGTTTCCCTTAGAAGGGAGCCCTGCTTCCTTTCCTTGTTTTGGGGGGAACAAGGCTCCTCTAGAAGAGGCTGTTTTGCTTCCTGTGTATCTTCTTCTTCTTTTTTTTTTTTTTGCTTTTTGGAGGGGGGAAGGTAGGACAGTTGGCGTTAAGTGACTTGTGCAAGGTCACACAACTAGTTTTTTTCTGTGTGTGTTTAGTGTCTGAGGCCGGATTTGAACTCAGGTCCTCCAGACTCCAGGGCTGGTGCTCTATTCACTGTGCCACCTAGCCACCCCCACTTCCTGTGCATCTTTGACTGTAGGAGGATCTTAGGGAACTGATTAAGCTGGGAAGATTGCAAGGAGGATCTGAATTGCCTCTGAGTCAAGTCAACTGGACTTTTACAGGAGAGGACCTCTGATATATATTCTGTCAACTCTTGAATTACAGTATCTTGATAAGTAAATTCATTCACATTTAGAACAACTTTATCATTAGTCACAAGATAGCAAGGGTGCAGCAGAGCCATGCTTGGTGGAGTTTGTTCCTGTAAGCAAAATCATGTCTGAAAATCTGCAGGTGATGGTGTGGATCCATGGTGGTGGTTTCACTTTTGGCAGTGCTGCTGTATATGATGGTTTGATATTATCTGCTTCCCAGAATGTGATGGTGGTCACCATCCAGTACAGGCTGAGTGCCCTTGGGTTCTTCAGGTGAGATTTGACCCTGTAAATTGTTAGTACAAGTATTTTTCCCCTGATGAATTTCCACATCTCTGAGTGGCTGAATGATGATAAACATAAATTCCTGACTGGATAACAAATCTCTTGCCTTCCCTTGCCTTCCTCGCAAGCGAATCAAGATATAGTAGAAAAAGCACTAGATTTGTGACCAGAGGACACAGTTTCATGTTATGGTCCTGCTTCTAATGACCAGTAAATTCACTTCTTCCTTGGCCTCAGATTCTAGATAGATAGATAGATAGATAGATAGATAGATAGATAGATAGATAGTTAGATAGATGGATAAATATATAGACAGATGAATGGGTAGGTAGATGGATGTATGATTGACTAGCAAACAGATAGGTGGATAGATAAACCATTTATTAAGCACCAGGCAATATACTAAGTGCTGGGGTTACATAACAAGAAAACAAGATGGTCCTACCGTGCAAACCTAATTCCAGCTTTCTGTATTCATAGTAATAAAGCTTATGATTACATTAGCTTTCTAAGCACCAATTTTCTGTAATGCCTTACTCTAAAGTTATGTACCTCTTTAATTATGCTCTCTGGAATACCTGCTCCATAAGTAACAAAGTTGTTTTCATCTTTAACTCTTTTCTTTCTTACCTTTTCTATCTACTTGTTCTCACCAAACCCTGACTTTTTTCTGATGACAGCTTTCCTGGTGACCATTTCCAGCACTATTTGCATTTTCACTCATGCCTCCATTACAGGGAAACCAAAATATTCTGTTTCCTACTACCGCTTCCAGACTCTCCCTCTACCACTATCATTCAGTAACTTCTCCATTGAGGTTCATTCAATCCATATTTATCACCCAATCAAGATTCTAGTAGCTGTTACTTACCATTCTCTAGGATACTCTCCTTCCTTTCTCAATGAACTCAGTGCCTTCTTTATAGTCTTTCTCTCTTTCCCAAATTGCATCTTCATACTGAGGGACTTCAACATTCATCTTGATATTCCCTTAAACATTCTCAGTCCCCAGTTCCTCAGCGTATTCATTTCTTATAACTTAGTCCTCCACCTCACCTCAGGTATATACAGAGATAGTAAAACCCTTGATTTTACCCTGCCTCAAGAGGGTTCCACTTTTATGGTCATAAACTCTAAAATTCCTTTTTCTTCTTATAATCTTTTATCATTCCACTACATTCTCTGCCATGTAACCCCTAACCCTATTCTTCATCTTCACCTTGACCTTTAATCTTGCCACCCCTCAGTTCTTTCTCAGGCTACCACCACTACCTAGTTATATTCTCTTCCCTTCCCCATCTTAACCCCTTAGTGAACCACTTCATCTCTACACTGACCCCTTATCCTGAGACAAATTTTTCTCTACCAAGCCTCAGCCTTGGTTTACTCCCATCTTCCACTCCTTTTGCTCTTCTTTGCAAACGTTGAATGAAACTAGATAAAATCATGATTCTGTGTTGCCCAATCCATTAAGATTAATGTTATGTAATATTAACTGGGTCCTCATTGTGGCAAGGCAATCTTTTTGTACCTCCACAATCAATTTACCACAGTGGCTTTTCTAAACCTTTGTATCCCTGCTCAAACTTCTCATAGCTCCTCCTCTCCTCACTATCTGATCTCAGAATCTAGCTTCATATTTTGCTAAAAAAAAAATATGAGGCCATCCACTGAGGTCCCTCCTATGCCTTCCTCCTTGTCTCATATTGATCAGATGTCTTCTGTTACTATCTCATCCTTTACCTCTGTCTTTCATGAGGAAGTGGACCCTTTCTTTACTAAGTGTATGGTTTCTACATGCACAAATTATCCCATTTTATCTAGGCTTTCTGTCTCCCTCTGTGTCCCTCCCTTTGTCTCTCTCTCCATTTCTCTCTCTTTCTCTTTGCTTCTTCCCCCTACCTCCACCCCCAGCTGCTTCCCTACCATCTACAAACTTGTCCATGTCTCTCCTCTGTTCTCAAAAATCTTTAATGGTCCACTCATTCATTCATCTTTCTTTCCATCTCTACATCGATCATCCATCCATCCCCAGTAGCTATCATCCCATACATCTCCTTTTTATGGCTAGACAGCTTGATTCATTTCTCTCACTCTCTTCACTCTCTCCTGTCTGACTTCCAGTCTCCAGACCAGAGACCTACAGTATCCCATCTCCACCTATCTCAAAATGTATGTGCTGTTATAAACTCAACATTTCCACAGTTCAACTCTTTCTCTTTCCCACCAAGGCCTCCCTTCTTCATAATGTCTTTATCATTTTTTAAAGGCACCATCATCCTCCCAGTCACCTGGGCTTGTGATCTAGGGGGTCATAATCCACCACTCACTCTCTTTTTCTCTATATCCAATCTGTTGCCAAATATTATTGATTCTACCCTTGCTACGTCTCTCCTATACACCCTCTTCTTCCCTGTGACACTACTACCACTCTAGTGCAAACTCTTGCCACCCTACACTTGGACTAATAATGCTTCTTGATTGACCTCTTTGCCTCTTCTCTCCCTACTCTAGTTCATCCTCCACTCAGCTGTCACTGATCTTCCTAACACACAGGTCAAACCATCACCCCTTTATTCAGTCAGTCAGGTAGGAAGCATAAAAAAAATTGTAGAGTTCTATTTTCTTCATTTCATTTATACATATATAAAACATATAAGCATATCACTGGAGGATATAATTTTTGTGAGGTAACTGTTAATCCTACGATTGAGACTTCTTGATTAGTCACCAAATTTCATAGCTGGGGTGGATCTCACAAATCATCTACTGTTAACTTCCCTCTTTTGACCAGTAAGGAAATTTGAGGTCCAGAGGTGAAGGATCTTGGCTGAAGTCACAGAACTATTGCATTATCAGAGACAAACAGAATCAATCCCAGGTTCCATATTTCTCTCGATATATCACTTTACCCACTTGAATGGAAAAGGAAACTAAGCTCAAGGAAGTAAGAAGGATCAGATGGATGCAAATGAATAAATGAAAAAGAAAAGTTCATGACAGGAGAACAAGAGAGATGAATATTTGACAAATGGGAGACAACCGTGAGTAAAGAGAATAAATAAAAAAGCTTATTTTTTATTTAAAAGACATACCTCTCATCTATCCCAATAAACAA
>JAQQSU010019783.1:0-10188 GCA_028627135.1 Pseudochirops cupreus | reverse complement strand
TTTTTGGTAGGGCAGGATGGATCTCCCAACTGCATTGCCTGTGTATCTCAAGTTCCAGTAACATTTGATTATGGAACTCCAGATTCCAGATTCTTTCTCCTCCTCCCTCACCACCCATCCCCACTGGAAGGACAAGCAATCAAATACAGGGGACAAGCAATCAAATACAGGTCTAGGAAACTTTCTAAGACTAAGTTGCAGAAAGGGGCTGGCCTACTTTTGTAGAAGTTTCCTCATCTGGGAGTTTACTACACTAATAAAATGATGGTGCACTTTCTAGTCCTATTCTTTCACATCTGATCCTCACAGCAACTCTATGAAGAAAGCAGGAAAGGTCATTATTGTCATTTTACAGAAGAAACGTGGTTGGCAATAAGAAAACATGCCAGTTACACTAAACTGAGGTTTAACCATAAGAATGAAATGAGATGAGAATAATGGAATTTGAGAATTAGAAAGGACATTACAGATAATTGTATTTCCTTTTAATACATGAAAGAATGACTTAAAATGTTAAATCCTATATTTTTTCCCTGTTTTTAAAATGCTAATATTTTTGTGTGTGTGCTTCCCTCTGGTTTCCTTATACTTAATACAACATTTAAATAATGCATGATTTCATCAGTGTAGTTTCATTCCTTCCACTAAAGCAAATTACAACTCTTACTTGCCTTGACGAGCTGCAGTAGCTAAAAAAAAAATTCAACATCCAGCTGCCATATCTCTGGTGATGAACTTCTTCAACTTCAACTTTAGCTAATTCTCAGATAACCAGACATACAGTCAGCATAATGATAGGCCTGTATGTGATAGGTCTTTCTAGCTTAGTTAAGTAGGACCTGCCAGAGTTTATGCACTACCAGAAGTTTCCCAAGTGCCAGGGGTCACATTTCCACACCATGATGAATTATATTAGGACTTCAGGGGAAGAGTTTTCTCGCGTTTCAAAATGATGAAATTTTCTTTAGAAATCAAATTTCATCCATTATTAATGTTGCATACAGAGAAGCATACTTTTAGTGTCTGGGGCAATTTGTAAGGAAAGTCTATCTTACTACAGATACCATTTTTCTAATTTAGTAGCCTTGCTGAAATTATATTCCAGAATAGACTTCAAGTTGTAATGTAGCAATTTGCTTGCAAATCTACATTGCAAATCTTGTTTGATGAGTATAAACTGCAAGACCAAAAGAGTCAAGAAACTGGTGAGCAAATTATTTTCTTCATATTTTGGAAGTTTTTTTGAACATTTCAACCACTTGCTGGCAAAGAATTACAAATAATTCTATGCACAAAAAGACTAGAATTCCACATAATATACTAGCATTCACATAACAATATTAATCAATAACAACAAACCAAAATGCAATCACTGCATAATCTAAAACAATAATTTTGTACAGAAAACAATGAAATAAAAATAAAACTATAATTCTTTCCTCTTGTCATAAATCAAAATATATAACGAAATCACAAATCTTCAGATCTTACATATTCTGAATTTTATCATTTCAATAATAGTTTTAACAGTAAACGTAATAGTACTTCTTAGCTAAGTAATGAGTTATAAAATTTGTAACGTAATATAGGCACTTAAAACATCCATAATTTAGTTCCCTAATGTTTAATTTGTGAAAGAAAACATTAAAGTCTGAGTTTACAATGTAAAAATGTTTATAGAACACTAAGAATCTCTATTAGCCAAATCACTTTTAATGCTACTCTTACTTCCTCTTTTAGAAACCATCAAGACCATTTCCTTTAACCACAATACCACATGTCTAGTACCTTCTATTTCTTCTGACTTCTAAAACCAATACCCAAGTTTCTTATGAACTGTAAGATTCCACAGTAAATTCAGTTCAATATATAGTGAATAGCAAGGACACTAACATTAAATTATCCCTAACCTATTCACTTCTAAGAATTTATAATAAATTAGCATTATTTAATTTGAGTTCTATTTTTTTAAGGAATATCCTTATGACAAATGTTAACAAAAGTCGTGAAGATTTATTGCTGCTTACTCATACTCACAGGAGTTCTTAACTTTTTCTGTATCATGCATCTTTTTAGCTATCTGTAGAAGCCTAAGGCCCTCTTCTAAGAATAATGTTTTTAGGTAGGATTACAGAGTAGGTTAATTCAATTGAAAGATGTAATTCTTTTCTCAATCAAGTTCACACACCTCTTTAAATCTACTGATGGACCTATAACCCTAAGGCTACTTAAGAACCCTTGACCCATCAGATTTCACAAAGACAGCCAACTCTATACACATGTTGAAGAATGCTTTCAGACACATATCGACGTTCCAAAATAAATAATTCTCACCAAAACACTGTTTTAAACAACGGCCTTGTAAAACAACCCCATTATGAAATGAATTATAGAAACATCTTTTTAATTAAAATTTAAACAAGTTAAAATGTTTATCTTAACGTTACTAATGTTTGAAAAACGAATCTTAGTATTTAAAATTGACAAATAATCTGGGAGCAAACATTAATAAAGTCTGAAACCAAGTATGCATATAATCAAAATATTAGGAACTGAAATAACTAATCTCCACACAGATTAATCTTCAATCTCTCCAAATGGCAAACTTGACTTAAGTTTCCAAAAAGATGTAATTATTTTGGTTTGTTTCCCCTGGAATATATAAGCATAATGCTGTGGATCAAAACAAAAAGCTACCTGAAGCTTTAAAACTGTTTTTATTAAACTACAGGCCAACGTGCCTTTACTGGATTGTCTGAAGACGTCAAAGCAATGGGTATCAAACAGCTATTCAAAACGCCAAATAATATTTAGTAGTAATAGTGGGTAATATAAAGTTGCAGACTTTGTTTTAGAGACATAGTTAACTTTTAAGAGTGGCCTTTAAAAAACACATACAAACGAACCTAGGGTTCTCCAAATGTGTATAAGTTGGAGGGGAAAGGAAGGTGGCAGGAAAAGCAAGGTTAAGGCTGTTATTCCTGTTCCAGTGAGTCACAACTCCTAAGTAGTAGGAGAAAATTAGTTCCACCCTCACTTCTCCCTCCTCCCTACCTACAAAAAATGCAATCTCCCTAAGATGTTAACACCCTCTCAAAAAGCTATTTCTTAGGAGCCTAGGAGAAATAGAGAGTGAGAATGGGTGAGGGTCATATGGTGAGCCATTCCCCTCCCCAAAGGCAAAGAACGACTGAAACATTTGGGGAGTGTTAGGTGAGCTCCCCACGGACCTTTCTGCCCCCACCCCTTCCATTTCTCCTGTGGCCGCCTCAGTTCTAGAACAAGCAAGTTTCCCTATCTTCCCCCAGCATCCCCACCCTCCAGCCCTTTCCTGCCGAGCTCATTCCCCAGTCCCGGTCACCCCGCCCCCACCACTGCGCTGGGAACCAGCAGCAGCTTGGGGGGGAGGGGACGCCCCTTCCCGCAGCCCGATGCCGGCTCCCCAGGGCGGGCGGGTAAATGGCTTCTGGTGGCTTCCTCGGCCAGGCTGCAGGGGCCGGGGCCGCGGCAGAAGTGAGGCGCCCCGGACTCCGCAGTTAGGCCGCGCCGGGGCCCAACCCTGACTCTAGGCTGGGGGTGGGGGAGAACAGAGGGGATTTTCTCCCCTTGGATGCGTCCTTCAGGCCTCCCTCCCCCGAGCCGCCTCCACCCTCCACCTCCCCGTCCTCCTTCGCCTCAGCCCGGCCCAGCCCCTCCCCGAGCGGCGGCGGCGGCTGTAGCTGCTGCTGACGCTCCCAGCCGGCCGCCGCCGGCCACAGCAGCCCCGGGGCCTCGGCAGTCCATACCTTCTTGATGTTATAGAGGCGGGTGAGCATGCCGATGCCGCGGTCGTTGAGGATGGTGAGCTTCTCCGCCAGCTTCTGCTGACTGGGCTGCAGCACCGAGCGCGACATGGTGGTGCCGCCGCCGACCCCGCTCCCCAGACAGCGGCCCGCGGCCTCCGCGCTCCCTCCCTCGCTCCGTGTCCTCCCGTTCGCTCGCTCTCGGCTTCCTCCCTTCCCCGCCCGCCCTCGACCTCTGCCTCAGGAGAGTGCTCCCATGGCCCACCCGCCCCAGCCCCGCCGGCCGGTGAGCACGGGAGCCGCCGCCGCCGCGGCCGCTACTGCTGCTGTGGGAGCTGCTGCTGCTGCTGCTCTCGCCGCTGCCGCCACCGCCTCAGGGTCCCTTCCCCCGGCTGCTGTACACCGGCTCCCGCTGCCTGCCCGCCTACCTTCCTGTCCGCCTGTCCTTCCGTCCCCACCCCCGGCTCTCCTTTTCACCCCACCCCCCAGCTCCGAGCCGCCTTCCCCGGCTCCTCCACTAGGTGTGGCGGCGGCAGCCGTGGCGACGGCGGCAACGGCAGCGGCGGCAGCAGCGGCTCCGCGTCTCCCGGCCGGCCCAAAACGAGGCAGCTTCTCGCAACCCCCCACTCCCCGGCGCGCACCCGGGTCACCTGATCCATCTCCCCAGCGCCCTTCGGCGGCTGGAGGAGGAACTGCAGGAGCAGCAACGCTGCTCCCACCCTCAACCCTCCCTTCCCAACTCCATAGGGGCGGACGGAGGGGGAGCCTCGACCCCTCCCTTGGAGGCTTGGCCCCATTCCTGCCCAGTATTGCTTAGCAGGGGGACTCCAGGACCCTTGGGGAAGAGGGGACTCCAAGGGGTTATGGCAGTGCTAGGGTCAAATTCATTTTTCGTTTCCTAGTCTCCCGTCCCCTTTCGCGCTCCCCCAGAGTGGCAGAGAAAGCTCGGCTCCCATGCCACCCGCTGCGAATCACCCAGGGCAGAAGCACGGGGGCGGGAGGTTGTCCTGGAGTGTCGCTTCCCAGGGAGTGGGTTGGTCGCTCTCGGCACCTTCCCCCCACCCCTCTCACGCCCCCACCATCACTCCCACTCCTCTGACAGCAGCTCCCGGCAGAACGTCGCAGATGGTGCCCCTCCCCAAGAGGCTGGGATCTCCTCCTCGCTCAACTTCTTCCCATCCCCCCCTCGCCTAGAGAGCGCCTGTCTCTACGGCCCCCACCCTCCACTCGCCATCTGCTTGAGAGAAAGGGTCGAGACCTGGAATCTAGAACCCAGGCAGAAGAGAGTGAGGGTGCTGACATTCCCTTGGTCCCCTGATTACTTAATCATTCCGAGCCCTCTTTTTTGAAAACAAGCTGGGTTGGGGATTTCTGGGAGGATTCCCCAATTTTTTCCCCTGCTAGGTCAGTTTCGCCTCGGCTGTTCTGGTAGCTGCTCCCTCTGGTCAAGAACCTTAAATTCCTGCTCCAAGACTGAGCAGTGAGCAGGGAAAGTAGGGAGGAGCTTACATTCCAGCCCTACTGCCTTCGTATTTTTAAGCTTAGACTCCTCCTGTTGTTTTAGTTCTAATTAAATGTCTTAATGACAACATATTGTCCAGACTTTAGTCGAAATACACTCTTTTTTTAAAAATTGATTTATTTACTTTTAGCTTACAAGATTCAGTTCCACACTCCCTTGAGTTTCAAATTTTCCCCCTTCCCCCCCTCCCTCATGGCGGCTTGCAAGCAAGTATAGGATCTGCAAATACGTTCACATTGGACATTAGTCTGGTTGTATAGAAGGGTTGTAACGGATGGAATGAACAGTGGGAAAGAGGAAACACAACCAAACATGAAAAAGAAAGAGAACAGATAGTTTGCTTCAATCTGCATTCAAACTCTTTTCTTTCTAGTTCTTTCCAATCTTTCTCTGAATGTAGACATCTCTCTCCATCATGAGTCTTTTGGAGTTGTCTGATAACCCTGCATTGTTGAGAAGAATCCAGTCAAAGTTGGTCATGACACATATGTTGTGCCTGTAATTGTGTACAAATTTCTCCTGGTTCTGCTTTTCTCGCTCACCATCAGTTTGTATAAGCCTCTCCAGGTAAATATGAAGTCCATCTGCTCCTCATTTCTTATAGCACAATAGTATTCCATTACATTCATATACCATATACAAAATACGCTCTTAACAAATACAGTAGACTCTTTAGCAAAGATGATATCTCTATGTTAATCAGAGCTCCTGGGAAGACAGATCCTTCATTCTTTCAATAATTACAGTTTTTTAGAAAGGGGATAGTCCCTGCACAGGCCTTCCATGCCTTAGTCCTAGTTCTCATGAGTTGCCACGGCTAGAAAATTTAATCACTTGGTGGCCAGATCTTAGTAAAGGATAAGTTTCTCCACACAGCTGAACTTCAGATAACAAACATGCCTTTAGAATTTGGTATGACATGCTTGGGCTTTACTGGAATGGCCTTAAAAGAAATCCAAAGAAAACTCAAAGCCAAGAGGAATAGGAATAAGAATAGGATTTTATTGGATGTGGAAGAAAAAGAATTCTATTTAAGTAACAGTTTTTCTTTTTCTTTTTTTTGCCAAGGCAAACATACCCACGTGTCCCCATTTGAATCACCATTTCACTTTCCCATATTACATTAGGTTTTATAAATTCTCCAAGAATAGTTCAGTTTGGATGAAATGTGGAGAGAAAAATAAGCCATCAGTATGTCAAACTCAGTGTAAATAAAACAACTCAACTTTGTCCTCAATCCCATCCCTTCTCCAAATTTTCCTATTTAGAGGGCAAAAACAATTTTCCTATGAGGCATATTTACAGTCTGAATCTTCCTGGACTTCTCTGTCCCTCACCTTGAATATTCAGTTAGTTGCCAAATCTTCTTGACTTTACCTCCACAAATCTCAGATCCATTCCTTTTGTAAACTCTCTGCATTCACACAGGCCACCATCCTAAGTAGCCCTTATAAAAATCCTCCTCCATTCCACCACTATTGCAGTAGCCTTCTAATTGGTCTCCCTGAGTGTAGTCACTCCCTTCACCCATTCATCTTCCACACAGCTGCCAAATTAAGTTATCCCTTCCAAATCAAAGGGATTAGGGGCACAGTGCCCCCAAGATCAAGAAAACCCATGTAAAAATTTTTAGCCCTCCTTTCATACCAAAGAAGAGGCCTGAGATATTATGATATTAAAAGATAAAATGAGTTTTCATTGTGTTGTTTTCATTTAGGTTTTTTTAAGTTAAGAAAAGTCGATGACATATTTATACGTTTTTGTGCAAAATAAACGAATGGCAATAGATTTTTTAAAATGTTATGTACTACTGTGTGAAACTCTGTATAATATTTCCCTTAAATATGCATTGTTTTACTTGTAAGCTTTTTGCGGAATTAATCTGAAATTTACAAGCCCTGGCTTTGCTACAGAGTGTTTTTTTTTAATTTCTAATTTTGGAAATCATGCAGAAATTGTGGTGGTTTGAGCTGAGGGGTGAGGAGGGAGGAGGGGGATTGTCTCACATCCATATATGTGTATTTCAGAACCTTTTTTAAATGTAAAAGCTGTACATTTCTGGGAAGTTCTGAATTTTTGTCTTTTTTTTCCTTCAAGCATTTTGCAGTGAGCTTCTTTTACATATAGCAGACAATTCGAAAGAATTCAAAAATATGTGAAGTTCATTTTTGTAAAAACTACAGTATATTGCTGGTACAATACACTAAAAAGACTGATAAAAAGAAACAATAATTAAAGGCCTCCATTTTAAATGTCATTCATATATGCCTTGGGGATAAGAGCCATATACTTTTACACACTTTTTTAGATGAATAAATGATTGAATTACTAAAAAAAAAAAAAAGATAAAATAGTTTGATATTAGATAATACTATACATATATTTTATGGATTTCTGAGTTCCTAAACTTTTCCTATGTCATCTGCTGGCCTTCAGGTGACTTCTGTGGTTTGTGCAAAACTCCAAAAAAATTCCCATTTAATTGCTTATGCCCTCAATATATTGAAACCTCAATGGGGAAAGTGAAGATGTGAAAAGGATACCTGTATGCCTAAAATACAGTTCTGACTATCACAGTTCTGACTCCCCTACTTCAGCTTTTCCCTATTGGATCACATATTTAGAACTGAAAGGAACCTGGAGGTCAAGTAATCCACAACACATCAATTTTAAAGATGAAGAAATCAAGGCCTGGAGAGGTTAAGTGATTTGCCCAAAGTAATATAATACAGTACAGGTAGCTAACAAAGCCAGGGTTCAAGCCCAGGGCCCCAGTCCAGATCCTTTATGCTTTCTACTACATTCTGCTGACTATCATTGCCTGTAGGACAAAAGACAAACTTCTCAGCCGGCTATCTTAGATTCTATTTTTATTGCCCCAGTAAAATTAAAGGTCCTTAAAGGCAAGGATGGATTGTTTTTAGTTTTTTATCTTTTTGTCTCCAGTGCTTTGCATATAGTAGGTGTTGAATAAATGTTTACTAAATTGAATTGAGGAGAAAGTTCATTTTCCTGCCCCTCAATCTTGACAGAAATTATTTTGCCCATAGGAAGAGAATGTAAGAAATGACTGGTATTATTTGAAAAGCATGGGAAAGATTGCCCTGTCCCCAAATGTTACCCCAATCTTTCTGTCACTGTCCCTAAAAGTCTGTCATTTCAGACTCATTCCTTTGGGTTAAGGCTTTGCATCTCTAAGTATCTTATCAAAATGTGTCAATTGGACTAAACTGGCCTTAAACCTGTGTAGATAGTGGGAGCAAAACAGAGCAAACTAGAGACAGGAGAGTCAGGAATCAAACAGAAATTTAATTTCAAAGTGAGGGAAATGGCTTGCAAGCAATGAGGCAGATTGGACACCTGTGCCAGGGCCCTGCCCCTACTGAGGGGCCCACTTTAGTGTGGCTGAACCTTCATTTATATACTTGTGGATAGACAAAGAGTCAAACAGTATAGTGTAGAAACAGTAGTGAGGCACAACAGCAACAATGAGGCAAGGATGTCTAGTGACAAAAAGTCAGTTCATAGCAGGGCTTCATGTTGAAGCCTGTTGGTACTTGCCAGAACTCAGGAACCATCAGTTCCAGAAAGTGAGCACAGAGGATTGTTGTTATGCCAAGCTTAGGGCACAACTTGCTTGCTGGGCCTTAGCTCTGGAAAACTATAAGAGTGTCTCCTAATAGTATCTTGACAAATACATGTACCCCGGGTAGAGGTAACATATTGAACAGTTATCAATCATTAACACATTGGGGGATTTAGTTTATCAGATTGCTTTCTAACCTGACAGCCAAAAGGGAATGGAACAAAATACAATTTTGATAAGAAGGAGCAAAGAAGGAAAGATTTGCAGTATAGGCTACCTCCTAGAGATCGTGGAGATGACTGGAGTATTGTTGGGAGAGATTCTGAGCAACAAAAAAGCAGCATATGGAGGGTCCAGGGAGAGGTAACAAGAAAAAAAAAAAAAGAAGTTACTGAAGGAAAGATGGGAAGAGGCCAAGAATGAATTTCCCATACTTCACAGTTTTGCTTAGGGCCAATACTGAGTACCTCCAAAAGGGAACTGTCACTTTCTACTTTTTTTTAAGGAGACCGACCCTTGGGGTAGGGAAAGGACAAAAAAAGGAAAAGACAAAGTGTACAAATTTAAATTCAATAGTTTGTCTATTAAAAAAATCACTGGTAGAACACTGAAATATTCCCAGATAGATTCATGCCCTTGTATTTGCTTGTTTGTGTTCAAAGGATCCAAAACAGGGATCAGAGGATCGTGGATGGTAGAGCTGAAAGCTCAGGCCCAGAAACCATCTAATCCAGAGGTTCCCAAACTTATTTGGCCTACCACCCACTTAAAAAAATTACTCAGTGCCCCCCTGGAAATCTACTTTCTTTAACCTTTCAATAGTTTTTTTTGGAGGGGGGAAGGTAGGGCAATTGGGGTTAAGTGACTTGTCCAAGGTCACACAGTTTTTTGTGTGTTAAGTGTCTGAGGCCAGATTTGAACTCAGATCCTCCTGACTCCAGGGCCAGGGCTCTATTCACTCTACCACCTAGTTGCCCCAAACATTCAACATTTTTTTTTGAAATTTGCATTATTTCAAAAAAATTAAATTGTTTAAAATAACACTTTATAAATTTAATAATTTATTGTAACTTTGTGAGTCTTTTCTTGCATTGAAATTTTGATCACACAATATTGCATCATGTAACCATATACTATCATACTGTAAACAAGTCATTGGATGCACATATTCCTGCTGATGCATGCTAGACTTCCCGACAATATATGACATGCTTGCCTGCCAACACTTGCTTGTTAAGACCTGTTGGCTGACGTGACCACTGATCAATTATAACTTGCATTTTCTCTTTTTTTTTTTT
>JAQQSU010019782.1:0-10188 GCA_028627135.1 Pseudochirops cupreus | reverse complement strand
TATGCAATTATTATTATTATTATTGACTACATCCAACTGGAACTTGAGATACACAGGCACTGCAGTTGGGAGATCCATTCTGCCCTACCAAAAAGTGACATAGGAGAGAATAGATTGGGGGAGGGGGGAAACACTGGGATGGCTGTTTGGGGGTGGTGGGTGGGGGAAAGACGGGGAGAAAATATGTAACTCAAAAAATTTAATAAAACAAAGTCACCTGAAAAAAAAAAACAAATAGTCTAGGTAAACATTTGGTATGGACTCTCTAAATTTGCACATCTCACATTTCTTTTGAGCTACTTCAATTCTGCTTTGCTCACAGAGTGCCTTCTTTGATGTGGGTAGACAATGCTGGACCCTCCTTTGCCAGTGTCTCCCATGTCACTCAATCAATTACAAAGTTCCTAAGAGAGACCTTGAGAATATCCTTGAATTGCTTCTTCTTCTTCTTACTTTGTATGAGTTCTCCATAAAATAGACTTTTAGGCAATTTGGCATTTAAACAATATGGTCAATCCATCAGAATTGCACTCTGCATTAGAGTATGAATGCTTGGCAGTCTAATTTGAAAAAGGACCTCAATGTCTGGTATCTTATCCTGCCAGGTGATCTTCAGAATCTTCCTAAGATAATTCAAACAGAAGTGATTCGGTTTCCTGGTATGGCACTGGTATACTGAACAGGTTTCACAGGCATACAACAATGAGGTCAGCACGATGGCTCTGTAGACCTTCAGTTTGGCAAGCAGTCTAATATCTCTTTTTCTCCCCCACTTTCCTGTGGAGCCTCCCAAACACTGAGCTACCTCGATAATGTATACATCAATCTCATTATCAATGTGTACTGCCAAGGTAAGTAAACTTATCCATAGTATTCGAAATTTATCCATTTGCTGTAACGGATGGTTCCACATATGGGTGGTACTGGTTGGTGAAGCACCTGCGTCTTCTTAGTGTTAATTATTCAGCCAAAATTAGCACAAGCAGAAGAGAATCAATCTGTACTTTGTTTCATCTCAGGTTCAGAGGCTGCACTGAGTACACAACCATCTACAAACAAAATATCATGCACCACCAACTCTCCCTTTTGGTCTTGGCTTGTAGCCTTTTCAAGTTAAATAATTTACCATCAGTGTAGTAGCTAACCTTGATGCCATGTTAGTCTTCATCGAAGATGTCTGACAACATTGCTGAAAACTTCAAGCTAAAAATCATGGGAGCAAGCATACAGTCTTGCTTCACTTCAATGGTGACTAGGAAAATACAAGAGCATCATCAATTATCATGATGGCAAGCATGCCATCATGAAATTGACAGAAAATATGGATAAACTTCCCCAAGCAACCAATTTTGACTTAATTTTCCATAAGCCCTCACAACTGACAGTATCAAAGGCCATGGTCATATCAACCAACAGCATGTACAGACCTCCGTTCTGCTCCTGGCATTACTTCTGGAGTTATTGGTCAGCAAACATCATATTGATCTTTCCTTGGCCCTTTCTGAAGCCACACTGGCTTTCAGGTAGATAACCATCTTCCAGGTGAAGTATCCTATTAAGGAGAATTCTGGAGAGAATCTGTCCAGCAATGACTAAGAGAAAGACTCTTCCCCCTGTGATTGTCACAGAACAATCTATTTCCTTCACCTTTATAGAGATGGACTATGGAGGTGTCCTTAAATTGCAGATACTAAACTTGCAGAGGGCGAGAATGAAGGCTAGGTACCTAGCACAGGGCCTTACTTACTGAATACTTATTGAATATGTGAAATATGAAGGATATGTACATAGGATAATAAAGCTATAGTTCCAACTGGAGCAAAGGATTTGTGTTGGTATGTTTTAGAAGTTAAAGGTGAATAAGTAGAATAAGACCAGTACTGAAGGCCAGGCTATTTAAACTTGATGTGGTAGTTATTAGGGAGCCTTTAGAAGTATTAGAGCAATATTAAAATTTAAAGCAATAGTAAAATCACATAATGAAAATAGCCACCTTGAACAGTGCTGAGCAAACAAAAAAAAAGCTTTAATGGACTCTTGTAAAAAAAAAAACAACCGACAATTATGTTGGAAGAAGATATACAGAACGGAATGGAGGGTAAAAGAAACTGAAATCAAACTATGTCTCTAAAGTACCTGGAGTGTCATAGAGAATAGAATTATTAGATATGCTATCTTCATACAATGTTTCTAAAGTACCTAGAGTGAGTGTCCCAGAGAAAAGATATGCTGCCTTCCATGACGTGAGTGTAGATTATACTACAAATCCTCTGTCAGCAGTGTTAAAGATATGGTGAATAGCCATGAGACACAATAAAACCAAATGGCCCTTATGAGGAAAGTTATACATAATATATGTGATAAAATTTTACTAATTTGAAATCTATAAAAATTCAGAAAAATGTTGGATCAAATCCCACCTCTGAGATATTGACATATATAGTTAACCTCTCAATGTCCCAAGCAATTCTCTAAGATGATAACCTGCAGAACAGTTGTAATTCTGCATTGGGAGAAGTACTTTCCTCATCTGGAGATCCCTACATCCATGAAACTAAAGATTCAGACCAAAATAAACAAAAAAAGGCAAAAGAAAATTCAAAGACTAGGATTTTTCCTTCTGAAAAACTGTGACAAGAAGGCATTTAAGAAAATGACAGCCTAGAATGTGGTGCTGAACCTAGTAAAATAAAACTGAATAGAAACAAATATAAACCCTTGGTTTCCAAAAATCAGTTTCACAAGTACCAGTTGGAGCAAGGCATGAATAGACAATAAATAGCCATTCACCTATAAAAGATCTGAAGGTTTTAGTGGACTACAAGCTTAATGAGTCAGCAATGTGACACTGTTGATCACCCTCTTCTCCTGGGGATACTTTCTCATCTGGGATGAGGGAATCAGAATAAGCATTTATTAAACACCTATTATGTATTAGACACTGTGCTAAGCACTTTTAAAATATTATCTCATTTGATCCTGACAACAACCCTGGAAGAAATGCGCTATTTTTATCCCCATTTAATAGTTGAGGAAACTGAGACAGAGAGAAGTTGTGCCTTGATCAGGGTCACACAGTTAGTGACTGACATCACAGTTGAACTCAGGCTTTTCTGACTCCAGACCTAGAGCTCTATCCAGGGTGCTTATCTGGAAGCCAGTGGGCTCTGGGCAACTACTAACCTTATTGTCCTACTACCTGTCTGACCTCTCTGCAATCTCCTTTCCTGATCAATAATCCAAATGATGTCCTCTAACTGTGGATATTCCCCAAGGCTCTTTCCTAAACACCTACCCTTCTCTCTCTACACAGGGGATTTTTATTCCTTATTTATGTCTTGGATACCTTTGGCAGTAAAGGCTATGAACCCCTTCTCAAATTAATGTTTTTAAATACATAAAATAAAATACATAGAATTTTTTTAAAGAAGCCAATTAAATTGAAATACAATTATCAAAAAAATTTTTTTAAAGTTCACAGATCCCACCTTAAGAACTCTTCCTTTATACTTGCTGTGACCTCAGTATCCATGGGTTTAATTATCATCTCTATATAAATACTCCCAGAAAACCCTATATCTATATATCTCTCCTCAGAGTTTCAATCCTACATCACCAATGAACTATTACAAGTTTAAAAATGAATGTCCTAGAGACAATTAAAATTCAACATATCTGGACCAGAATTCACCTTTCTCCCAAAAAAAAAAACTCCTCTTTCCAACTTAACCTATTTCTGTCCAAATTACCACCATTCTTTCAGTAACCCAGATTCATAACTTTGGCATTATCCTTGACTCCTCACTCTTCTTCAAACCACAAAATCAATCATTTGTCAAATCTTGCTGCTTTTACTTCCACATTATTTCTCCCATCCAACATCTTCTCTCTACTCACACAGCTATCACCTTAGTTTAAGCCTTTATGTGGTACACCAATCAATGTCTGATAGACAACCAGCTCTCTGAGAAAAAAAAGTATGCAGGACACATTTTAAAATTTCATCTGGATGCCTAACATTTTTTTCTCCATCACTTTCTTAACTCTAGACAATCGACAAAACAATAAATTAAACCCTGATTTGTAGTAATTGCTGATTTCTGGTGTATAAATACTCACATTGAAAATTTAACGATCAGCTTTCGAAAATTTAACGATCAGCTTTCTGGCAGGTTACAAGCAAGCTCCAGCACACCTTTACCCTCATCATCTCTTGCCTGAACTATTGCAATAGTCTCCTAATTGGACTCCTTGCCTCTAGTCTTTTTCCACTTCAGTCCATCCCCATAGTGCTGACAGAGTGATTTTTTTTACGTGTAAATCTCCCCTTACTCAATAAACTCTAATGTCACTCCCCTATTCAATCAATTCCAGTGGCTTTCTATTATTTCTAGAATCAAATAGAAACTTCTCTACTTAGTTTTTAAATCCCTTCACAACCTGGTTCTGTCCTACCTTTCCCAATTCATTGAACCTTACCTCTTCCTGCATTCTGTAATGAAGGCTTTTTCCTGTTCCTCGGACATGGCCCTTCATCTCCTATCTCCATACCTCTGAACATGCCTAAAACTCACTCCCTCCTTGCCTCTGACTCATAGAAACCCTCTCTTCTTTTAAGTTTCAGATCAAGAGTCACATGAAAGCTTTCTTGATCCCTCAGCTGCCAGTGCTTTCCCTCCCTAATTAGCTTGTATTTAACTACTTTATATATATTTGTGCCTGTTCTCCTTTTTTCTGAGTTTTTTTAAAATTTTGTTTATTTTATTTTTTGTTTATGGAATGAAACAAGCATTTCTATAACATACTGTAATAAAAAGAATGATTGCACATGAAACTGTAAATCTATTATGTAGAACTTATTATTCCTTTTAAATATATAATAAAGTTATCATGTAAATTTCTTTTTTTTCCTTCCCTCCCCCTGCCCTAGAGATGGCTACCATTAGACCCCAATATGTACATGTGTATGTGTATGTACAGATATATGTAAAATCATTCTATACAAACTTCTATTTATCAGTCCTTTCTCTGGATGCAAATTACATCTTCCTTCATAATTAATTTAGGTACTTATAATAATCAAAATGACTAAGTCACTCAAAGGTGTTCTTAAAACAATATTGCTGCTACACTATGCAAAATTCTCTTGGCTCTGCTCATTTCACTCTTTATTATTCCACGCAAGCTCATCTATATTTTTCTGAGGACATCAAGCTCATCATTTCTTATATCACAGTAGCATTCCATCACAATCATATACCCCAACTTGTTCAGTCATTACCCAATTGACAGGCATCTCTTTATATTTATTCTGGTTATACATAGTCTACAACTAGGAGGCATGGTGGAAAGAGTGCTGGGCTTAGAATCAAAAAGACCCAAGTGTGAATCATGCCTCAGACTCCTTGTAGCTATGTGACCATGGGCAAATCCCCTAAACCTCTCTCAGCCTCGATTTCTTCATCTATAAAATGAGAAATAATAATAGCATCTATCTCCCAGGGTTATTGTGAGAATCAAATGAGATATTTGTTAACACAACACAGAGTCTGGCACATAGTAAGTACTTAACAAATGTTTATTCCCTTCTTCTTCTTGTCTTCATTATCTTCACTGTTAGCATATAAGTTGCTTTTGAGTAAAAATAGTTTAATTTAAATGTATTTAAATCAGCAGCAGCTAGAACAGCACCTAACACTTGATAGATCCATATTAATTAATCGATTGATGACAATATAGCATGTTGGCCGAAAAAGCTGGGCTTCATTGAGAGGCAGATGATCTGGCCTGGTCATATTCCTTCTGGAGTATTGTATTGGGCGCTGGGCACCACATTTTGGGAAGGCCATTGATAAGCTGGAAAGCATCTAGAAGAAGAAGACAATGGTGGTAAAATGCCTCTTCACCATGGCAGATGAATCTTGGTTGAATGAACTGAACTGAAGAGGTTTAGCCTGAAGAAAAGAAGACTTAGAGAGGATTAGATAGCTGTCTTCAAGTATTTGAAAGGCTGTCATGTGGAAGAGAGATTAGATTTGTACTGCTTGTTCCCAGAGGGCAGAATTAGGGGCTCTGATTTGTGCTTTCAGAAAGACAGGTGTAGGCTTGCTATAAAGGAAAACTTCCTAACACTTAAAGCTGTTCAAAAACAGAATGAAATGCTTCTGGAGGTACCAGGTGTGCCTGCCTCAAAAGAGGTCTTCAAACAAAGAATGAATGATCACTTGTTGAGGATATTATGAAAGGGATTCTTAATGTATCGACTAGACAGGATAACTTCTGAGGTTCCTGATTTTGTTAATGATATAATCAAGATTTTAAGGGAAATGGTGATCCTGCATCCAAAAACCAAAATGTGTCTAAAAATAAAATGAAAAAGAAAGTTTAACATTAAGTTTAATAAACAGGTAAGAATGATTTGTATTAGCACATCAATTTCTTTTTTAAAAAATTCAGTGAGTTTAAATTATTGATTTTTTTTAAAAAGCTAATACAAATCACTCTTACCTGTTTATTAAAGTACGCTTACTAACAAGTTTTACTAGATGTTTTTCTTGTTTAGCCTGGGTATATCTGGTTGGAAATAATGAACACATTTTTCCTGAAAATATTGAATAATTCAAAATGTTTTCCAATTTAGATTCTCCATCCCCCACTCTGCCTGAATAAGTAAGGTTTTGTTACGTTTTTGTTGCCTAGGATGAGAAAGTCTGAAACATGCTCTAGACTCTAGAGTTTCCCTATTAAAGTTAAACTGGAAGGCCCAGTGTTTTGCAGGCAAACTTCACATGAAGCCTCCAGATTCCTGGGGAAAGAGCAGGCAGAGAACTTGGTAAAGGATATAACTCCTGAGTACTACTGGCCTTTGAGGAGCCATGTTTTCTGAAGTACTGGGAGATCAAATATGCATGCCTTGAAAAAAGTCAGTATCTCCTACCTTTGACCTTCTTTGGGTCACCAATAAAAACAGCACATCAACTGAACTTAGGAAATGTGTTTGCGAATTCATTGAGAATGAGTGTTCATTTTGTTGGTAGGGTTATTCGTTGAGGGAGGTCAGGGGCATGAGTAGTAAATTATTATTTCCCTTAAAAAATTGAATGCCTGGTATATCAAGATACCAGAGATAGAATGATCTACCACCAAAAAAAATACTAAACAATAATCATTTGAAAGAAATACAAAGAGTATTTTTTTTAACTGGGTCTCCCTACCTAGAGGCTAGAATTGTAGCTATCACTCATGGGACCAACCCCACCACTGATGAGCATGGGAGGTTTTTGACCTGCTCCATTTATGACCTGGGCTGGTTTGCCACACCTTAGGCAGCCTTGTGACCCTAATTCCAGCCCACCCCCAGGTCCCAGCAGCTCACTATATTGATCCCAGAGTTAATTCATACATTGCATCCCTGAGTCCCCTCAAGAGCTCACACAATCCACTAGTCTGTCTCCCCAGTAGCAGAGATTACAGATATGCACCATTATTCCAGCCTACAAGAAAGATTTAAAATCAGCAAATAATTAAGAAATGACTAAGTAAAAAGTCTGCTATTGAATTCATTGAATCATAGATTAAGAGCTGGAAGGGATCTTAGAAAACACCTAGCCCAGTTCCTTCATTTTACAGAACTGAGGTTCTGACTTGCTCATGGTCACACAGCAAATACTTGTCTAGAGGCAAATATTTAACCCTGCTCTCTAGCGATTCCCAGGCTAGTATTAGTTCTACTACCAGAGGGCTCTGGTAAAAAGATGTGCTAAGTGTCATAGGCAGAACTAAAATCCAATCTTTCCCAATTCCATTATGCCGTACTACCTCTTAACAGGCTTTGCACAAGGTAAATTTCCCAGGAATCATAGATTACATAGCTTTAGCGTGGGCTAGAACCTCACAGGTCATCTAGATCCACCACCACTACTCCTTCATTTCATTTTATTTTTTTTTTATTGCTTTTTGGAGCAGAGAAGGCAGGGCATTTGGGGTTAAGTGACTTGCCCAAGGTCACACAGCTCGTAAGTGTTAAATGTCTGAGGCTGGATTTGAATTCAGGTCCTCCTGACTCCAGGGCTGGTGCTCTATTCACTGTGCCACCTAGCCACCCCTCCCCCTTCATTTTATAAATGAGGTAACTTGCCAAAGGTTACTCGGGCAGTTAGTTTCTGAGCCAGGATTCAAACTCGGACTCTCTGACTTCAAAGCAAGTGATCTTCCCACTGTGCCACACTGCCACATCATCAACTATCTGCTCCTAGCATTCTTAATGGTGGCATGGATTCTTTGTAAATTACCAGGAACTACAAACTAGTTAACCGGTCATGTTCTTGATGTGAGAAAATGAGATTTTAATGAGGTCTATTACCAAAGAAATCTCATCTGCAGTTACAGCAAAAATACACAAATAGATCCAAAGAACTGCAAAAACAATCTTTAGTAAGCAAGTTCTTTGCCCTCACACACACACACACACACACACACACACAAAAAGGAGTGAGACATCCTCTTTTTCCCTCTGAATAACGGATGCCATTCTTCTCTCCCAGATTCATCCAACTCCCTGGCAAATTTAACAATATTTATTTGATACCTTCTCATCATTTAAAATAACGTTACTGCATCTCATTAACATAGAAATGTAAAGTAAATATGGATCAAGGAAATAACTCCATCCTCAAGCCTTCAGTAGCCTGACAATGTCTTACCAGCAGGCAGACCTGGTTTCTAATGCAGAAATTAGAGCGCCATCTTGTGTCAAGAAATGCAAAGCACAGGGTTCCTTGCACTGGTTTTGGCATGGGTCATAAACCTGACCAGTCCTGGGGAATAGACACATTTTATATATTTTTCTCTCTAATGTAACATTTTACGAAGACATTTGTAAATTATTCTACTGAGGGAAAGAATCATCTGCTCCTTGAGAGTAATGACTGCCTTGTTTTTCTTTTTGAAATCCCCAATTGTTAGCACAGGTCTTTACATACAGCAAGCACTTAATAAATGCTTTTTTTTTTCATTTATTCACTGGCTCATAGACCTACAGCTGGACGGAACCTCAGAGGCCATCTGGCCTAACCTCCTAATTTTACAGATGAAAAAACTGGGACCCATTTTAAATGAAGTTCACACAGATAGTAAGCATCAGAAAGGGGATTTGAATTCATGTTGTCCGACTTCAGAGCCAATTTTTTTTTCCCACTGTACAACACTGAAAGAAAAGAGTGGCTACCTGGTCCATGCTTTTTAATTTCATTACTTCTTTCAGTCTCAATGAGTATCACTGTGAGTCCTACTATCTGAACCATAATTTAATGAGTCCCATTGCTGTTCTAGGGAACCAAATCCCATCTGTTCCTTTATCGTCCACCTTCAGCAAAGGTTAAGTCTCTTACAGAAGTCTCCCTTTTTGTGCATTCAGCAAAGTTGCACTCAAGGGTATTTATTAGTCAGGAACTGAACTGACTCTTGGCAACTAAACTGCCCAAAGAAGTTTTCCCGAAATCTATCTCCACTGGGTCAAGAAAATACAGGACAAATATAACAAAATTTTTAAAATTCAAATAAATCACATTTTTGTCCTTCCTATATACAGAGATACCTATCCATTATTAGTGGGACATTTACTTTGTTTTCCCAAGAGTAGAAATGGATTTTCCCTGAACCTTTTACCTTGTCTGGTCTCCCCTCCCCAACTCTTTTGTGAAACCATTTGTGAAATGGCTGGCCTGAGGGAGTGTTTCAATCCATGGTTTGGAAATAGAATCTCTCTCTTTGTGAAGTTAACTGGTCCACCGTGGGATGAAATTCAAGACCTAGGCCTCATTAGTACCAAGTAAGCAAAACAGACAAATAAAAGAACTGTCTGCGGGATAGCTCTCTCTTACCACCTGATCTATGACAATGATCCCAAATTCCAAATTAAAACAGAGGAAAGAGGAAAGATTTGCTTCAATGATACAAGCAACTCTATTTAATCCAACAACCTATTTTATCGATTTATAGACTGTTATGAGTACAGTACAATGGAAAGTGCTCTGGATATGGAGTCAGAGGATTCTAAGTTCAAATCCTACCTCTGTTCTGTATGACTTTGACCAAGTCACTTAACATCTCAGGACCTCATCATAATTTTCTCATCAATAAAATGAGGGGATTGGACCAAATGACTGATAAATCCTTTCCAGCTCTAAA
>JAQQSU010019781.1:0-10188 GCA_028627135.1 Pseudochirops cupreus | reverse complement strand
TTTGACCCACTCATTCTTTTGGATTAAGTTATTTAGTTTCCAATTAGTTTTTCATCTATCCTTCCATGGCCCTTTATTACATATAATTTTTATTGCATCATGATCTGAGAAGGATGCATTTAATATTTCTGCCTTTCTGCACTGAATTGTGAGGTGTTTATGCCCCAGTACATGGTCAATTTTTGTGTATGTGCCATGTACCACTGAGAAGAAGGTATATTCCTTTTTTGTCCCCATTCAGTTTTCTCCAGAGGTCTACCATATCTATCTTCTCTAAGATTCTATTTACCTCCTTAACTTCTATCTTGTTTATTTTGTGGTTAGATTTATCAATCTCAGAGAGAGGAAGATTGAAATCCCCCACTAGTATAGTTTTGCTATCTATTTCTTCCTCTAGCATCCTTAATTTCTCCTTTAGGAATGTAGATGCTGTACCACTTGGTGCATAAATGTTTAGTAATGATAATGCCTCATTTTCGATGGTGTCTTTTAGCGGGAAGTAGTTTCCTCCTTTATCTTTTTTAATTAGATCTGTTTTTGCTTTTTCTTTATCTGAGATAAGGGTTGCTACCCCTGCTTTTTTTACTTTAGCTGAGGCATGATATATTTTACTCCAGCCTTTTACCTTTACCCGTGTGTATCCTTCTGTTTCAGATGTGTTTCTTGTAAACAGCATATTGTAGGATTATGGTTTTTAATCCATTCTGCTATCCACCTCTGTTTTATGGGAAAGTTCATCCTGCACAGTTATGATTACTATCTATGTCTTTCCCTCCATCCTATTCCCTCCCCTGTTTATGCTTTTGTTTTTCCCCTTCTTAAGAGTTTTCCTTTTGACCACCATCTCCCTCAGTATTCACTTCTTATCTACCCTCCTTCCTTTTCCTACTACCCTTCTCCCTTACTACTTCTTTCCTCCCTTCTAACCCGGCCCCCCCTTTCTTGGCTCTTCCCCCCTTCTACTGCCTGTAGGATATGATTGATTTTTATAATCAATGTTGTATGTTATTTCTTCCTCGAACCAAGATTGACAAGAATAGATCTCATGCAGTGCTCCTCTCCCTCCCCTCTTTCCCTCTATTATGAAAAGTTTTATGTCTCTTCTCGATAGAGTCCTATCTTTAACTGGTTGTGTTATTCCCTCCTTGCACCAGAACCAGTGAGGGAAAAGCTCATATAATGGTCACCTCCCTCCCTTCTTTCCCTGTACTATATTGTTTTTATGCCTCTTTGCGTAGCATAATTTACCCTTTTCTGCTTCATTCTTTCCTCTTCCTCCATTACAGTCCCTTAAGGATTTTTATCATCATTTTTCATAGTTTATTTCCATACCCTCTATTTGCCTATATCCCTTTTGGATGTTGCCATAGGTATAGAGTTCACAATATTAACAGGTATCAGCTTCCCATATAGGGATGTAAACAGTTTGCTCTTGTTAAATAACAAGTTATGTGTGTGTGTTTTTTTTCCTTATTGATTTTTCTATGTCTCTCCTGGGTCTTGTAATTGGAGGTTGAATTTTCCATTGAGTTCTGGCTTTTTCATCAGGAAGGTCTGGAATACTGTTATGTCAGTGAATGTCCATCTCCTTGCCTGGTAGATTATGCTCCATCTCACTGGATAGGTGATCCTTGGTTGTAGCCTGAGCTGTTTTGCCTTGTGAAAAATCATATTCTAGTTTCTCCAATCTTTCAGCGTTGACGCTGCCATATCCTGTGTGATCCTCACTGTGGTTCCACGATATCTGAATTGTTTCTTTCTGGCTGCTTGCAGTATTTTCTCCTTTACCTGATAGTTCTGGAGTTTGGCCACAACATTTCATGGACTTTTCAGTTTGGGATCTCTTTCAGGAGATGTCCGGTGGATTCTCCCAATTTCTATTTTACCCTCTGGTTCTAGGATCAGGACAGTTTTCCTTGATGAGCTCTTAGAAGATATTGTCCAGATTCATTTTTTCATCATGATTTTCTGGTAGACCAGTGATTCTCAGATTGTCTCTCCTGGATCTGTTTTCTAGGTCAGTTATCTTTCCATTGAGATATTTTACCTCTTTTTCTAATTTTTCAGTCTTGATGTTTTGTTTGACTGATTCTTGGTTCCTCATAGAGTCATTGGCTTCAATTTGGTTGGTTCTAGTTTTTAGTGAATTATTCTCCTTAGCTTTTGAAGCTCCTTTTCCATATGCTCAGATTTCATTTTTAGTTCACACATTTTACTTTTTAAGGAGCTATTCTCTTCACTGTAATGTTTTTCTAATTTTGTAATTTTGTTTTTATAAGAGGTGTTGATTTTATCTTTTATCTCCATAAGCCAGATTTTAAAGTTCTTTTTGAGCTCATCTAGGAATGCATTCTGTGCCTGAGACCAGGTCATAGTTCCTGTTAAGGTTCAGCTGCAGGTGTGGAGTCAATACTCTCTCCTTCTGAGTTTGATTCCTCTCTCTCACCATAATAGGATTCCAGAGTCTTTGTCTTTGTAGCCTGCTTTCTTCCCATTTTGAGGCAGGACCTTAGCCACACCCTTCCTCCAGGGTTCCTAAGCCTTTACTGCTTAAAATTTTCCTCTGGGCCAATAATTGCTGTGTTTTTGGGTTAGAGGCGGGGATTGGAGCAGCCAGGGTTCAGACTGTCATCTTGGTCCCTGGAAGTTCAGATAGGGTTTTTTAAATTTCTGGGCTGTGAATGGGTAGTCCCAGGAGTAGCTGCTGCCCCTGCTGCGTGCCCTCCCTTTGTCTCTTACCCAGCTCAGTCAGATCCCCACCCTGTGGTGATAGGCCTGGGAGTGGCCCTTGTGGTTGGTGGATCAGCAGGCCTGGTCTGGCAGCCTCTCAGTGCTCCACCGCTGTGAGTCTCCGGGGCCTGTCTGGTGGGTTGTGCCGCCATGCTGGGTCTCCGGGGCCTGTCCATTGGAGTTTATTAATTTGTTGACTTTTTAGCTTTTTTAAAAAGTTGAATACTCAATTCATCAACCTTTTCCTTCTTTCTTTTTGATGTGTTTAGAGATAGAACTTTCCCCCTAAACCTTTAAGACTATATTAATTGCATCTGACAAATTTTGGTTTAGTGTTTCATTGTTATAATTTTCTTTTGTATAATTTTTTATTGTTTCTATGTTTCTGTGTTTGTTGTTTCTTGCATTCACTCAGTTTTTAGGATTAAATTATTTAATCTCCATTTAAATCAATTCTTTTTTTCCATGTTTCTCTTATTGATAATAACTTTTTAAATCATATAATGGTTTACAAAGGATATGTTTAATATTTCTCCTTTCTACATCTCTATGATTTATTTTTATTCTGATGCAGTTTTTTTTTTTTTGCTTTTTTTTTGGAGGGGGAAAGGTAGGACAATTGGGGGTAAGTGACTTGCCTAAGGTCACATGGCTAGTTTTGTGTCAAGTGTGTGAGGCTGGATTTGAACTCAGGTCCTCCTGACTCCAGGACTAGTACTCTATTCACTATGCCACCTAGCCGCCTCCAGTTATTTTTTTTGTAAAGGTATTATACAATGCAGAAAAATATGTGTACTTCTTAATATTTTCATGATAATTGTGAAAGTCCTACCCTCATTTTCTAATATTGTGTTCAGATCTCTAACTTCTTTCTTCTTTATCTTTGTTAGATTTGTCTGAGGCTAAAAGGGAAGGTAAAAACCCTAACGACTGTAATTTTAATATCTAAAGTTTCCTTCAGTTCAGTAAATTTTTTTCTCTAAGTACCAAGATGCTATCCTATTAACAATCACACACATTTAATATTGATATTGTTTCATTCTTACTGATGCCTTTAAGCAGAATTCAATTTCCTTGTTTATCTCTTTTAATAATTTCTAATTTTTGTATTTCCTTGTCTGTTGCCACTCTTGATTTTTAGAATTCAATTGAGACATCATAAATTATATTGAACCTTCATTAAGTGTAAGAGTAGAGTCAAGACCATCCCATCTTATTTTAGCCTTAATACCTTTACTGGGTTAGAAGATATCTTAAATGAATGAATCAATCATAGGCTTATTAATACTAAGTGCAAAAAAATGAACTGGTGTGACTTTGTACAAGATCATATTTGGATAGGCCAAGGAAATTTGACTTTGACCCCAAGGGTCATCTATTAATTATCAAGTTTGTTGAGAAGAGATTCATTATAAAAATTTGAGCAAGTATGACATTCTAGATAATGCTTTCTGAGAAGGAACTCTCTGGGGTGGTGTTGAGAGGAGTGGTCTGTTTTAGCATCAGTTCTCATCTTCCCTTTGGTCAGAGGAAGACTTTGCAATCTTTAAAGGAGACAGAGATTTTGCAGTTGCTATCTCTCTATCAGTATTTTAGCAGCATCTTCTTCTGATGAGCCAAGGATAGACTGGATGAAGATTCACTCCTCCATAAGTAGTTCAGCAAAGAAACTATACATGCCAAAGGGAAACTTTTTGAGTGTCCCACAAATAGGAGAAAAGGTAACCAGGAACTGTTATTCCTACACCACATATGCTCTCAGAGCTTGCATTCATTTTCCCCTGGGATCTATACGTAATTGTGGGAGAATGTATCACAGATGTTTGGTGATATGTTTTGAATTTTGCTACTATTATAACTGCCATAGTAAATATCCCATTCTGAAGGATTCTCTACTGATTCTCTGGGAGTAGGGTGGGACAGGGGACACACTGGTAGGAGCCTGATTTGGTGGCATTAGAGAATTATTCATTACTACTTAAAACTGTCCAGCTCTGAGTGGGAGATGTAGCCTGGCTTTAGGGGAAGGAAGAAGAATGGAATAAAAATTCATATGACACATATTATGTGCCAGGTATTGTCTCTAGGGTCTGAGATATGTCTGTGACAGTAGGAGTTGAGATAAAGATCCTTAGGACACACATAGGCTACATGTTTCTTTGTTTATAGCAAATTATTGGGGCTTGCTTTCTAATGTATTTCACCCTCTTTCATCTTATGAATTGGTTTATCCCAATTGCATTCACAATTACAATAAAGATTTTTCTTATATCCATGCTATTAAAATATTTCTTATTTTGAAAGTAATCTATCCATCTATAGTATATATATGTACATATATATATGTATTATTTTCAAAACTGTCATGCTTTCTTGCTTCCTTCTGAACTTCCTTTTGTTTTCTCCTGTTCATTGCTAAAAAAACGTTCCTATTTTTTTTGAGTATTACTGTTGCTATTGCTCTCCTCCCGTTAAAAATCAAGAGAAAGAAAGGAACCTTGTAGCACGTAAACATAGCCAAGCAAGATGAATCCGCACAATAACCACGTCCAAAAGTATGTTTCTTTACTTGTCTTGCGTCCGTCACCACCTTCAGGAGACGGGCAACGTGCTTCATTATAGGTTCTTTGGAGACACGGTTAATGATCACGTTAGTCAAAGTTGAGTCTTTCAAAGTTACTTTTCTTTACAAGGTTGCTGTCCCTGGATAAATTGTTTTCCTGGTTCTGCTCACTTCACTTTGTATCATTGCCTCTTTTGTAGTGTGTTATTGTACAAAACATTTTTTTACATCAATATCCCATGGTTTCTTCATCAATTCCTCAATTGTCTAAGAGATTGTCTATGGGACTCTCTTAGATTCTAATTTTTTTCTCTTCTTCCTGCCTTTTACTTCTACCTTCAGAATAAGGAATTTCGTTTTGCTTGTTGCTATTCCTATCTTGTTATTATTCTTCCTCTTAATACCTCCTTATCCTACCTTACCCCTGCCTCTGCTTTATTTTCTTCTTGAGTTTGATGAATTTCTAAACTAAACTCTGCAAATGCATGTGTATGTGTTCAATGATCATTTGTCCCTTTCAGATGGGTGACATTTATCTGATACCTGATCTCCATGGCCGTGTTTGGATACTCTTTTCACAAACCTCAATTGTGAGAAATAGCGTGTTCAGTCTCCCTTTTTCTTCCTTTCTACACTAGTGTGTTGCTCTTTTTATGTTCCCTTATTTTTCCCCTCTTAAAAACCTTAGAACAGAAATAATCTGTTCCCATGACCTCTGTTTTTCTTATTTGACTTTTTCAATATCCTCTGAAGATATAAAGATTTTGAAAGAATATTTGCTTCTTCTCCCACTATTAGAATGTTATCATTATATCATCATACAGCTTTGTAGTTGTTAGAGCTATTGCCTCAGTTCCCTCAGGAGCCCAGAGTAGGAGTAGCGCCTTATAGCCATGAAGTGCTCTCATTCCTTGGTCCGAAGTAAGGCAACTGATGATCTAGGGACCAATAGTTGTGTGGAAACCTTGAGCCTTCAGCATGAGTCCTGGTATAGGACAATTCAAAGAAGAGAACTACTAACATTGAATATCCTCCTCTTTCTCCACTTACGAGTTTGCATTAAAGTAATTTAGGAGAAAGGATAGTAGTGTCCTTCACATTATCTTGAACCTAGAATAAGAACGGTTGGGACCTAAGAGGACAAGAGCAGGATTTGAGTCTATTCTTAATTCAAACTCTGGAGTCAGACATTTGAATCCTCTGTTCTCAGTTCCAGTTTCCAATCTTTTGCTATTTCCAACCTGTCTCTCTCTCTCTTTCTCTGTCTGTCTGTCTGTCCCTCTCTCTCTCTCCCTGTCTCTTTCTCTGTCTCTCTCTGTCTCTTTCTCTCTCTCTCTGTCTCTCTCTTTGTCTCTCTGTCTCTCCCCATCTCTCTGTCTGTCTCTTTGCATATACATGTGCGCTTGTGCTTTGGTTTTTAAAATTCTCCTTAGTTTTTTGTCTTTTTATCTTTTGTCTTATTTGGCAAATTTCTTATTGGTATTAAGATTGTATAGTTGGTTTAACTAGAATCTTTCCTTTAGCAAGCTATGCATGGAAGAACTTGGGTTACATACATATGTAGTAGTTTATATACTTTATGTCTTTGTAACAATTTGCCAAATAAAACACAAAGAGTGATGAAAGTGAAATGGCTTCCTGTAGAGAACCAGAATATTTGGGAAAAAACTACAGATTTTTAAAGTTTTTATTAGTAGTAGCCAGGGATTCAGATTTCAGGGATTAAGTTTATATATCTTATGAAATGAGGAATTATTATCAATGAGGTCCCTTCCAGGTTTCAAGCCATTTACCATTAGGAATAGGGAAAATGTTGAATATTTAGTATTGATTTAAAAATTCAGACAAATGACAATGAATCAATAGTCTTACTATGTGCCAAGTACTCTGCCAAGCATTGGAGATACAAAGAGGGGCAAATATAGTTCCTGTTCTCAAGGAGAAGTTCCTGTTCTCTTACTGCTAGTGGATGGGGCTGTGGTTCTTCCTTCTTGCCTATGAGCCTCATTAGTTAAAAAATATAATTCATTTAGATTTTAAAAATGTTTTAATTTATTAGCACAGTTGCAACTGAACTCTTCATTCATATTATTTGTTTCTATAATCATCATACTCACATCTGTGAGCCCCATAGAGATACTGTTATGCATTTCCTAGATACAAATTAAATATGAGAATAAACATACTGCAATACTCCCCAAATCATCATTCTATATTGAGACAAAAACTTTAGGGGAATTTGAAAACATGTTTTGTGCTTTTCTCTTTACCTTGAATATTTTATCCAGTTGGGGGTGCCAAATTTTAGAACTAACATGGACAAGCTAGAGGGTACACAGAAAAAGGGAACGTGTGTGTGTGTGTGTGTGTGTGTGTGTGTTTGTGTGTGTATAGACACATGGACACTACCTACATATTACATATGTAATTGATAAAAACAATAGAAGAGATTTTTTGGGAGGATGTAACAGGGAAATCTAATAGGCATCTTCAGGTTTTTGAAAGGTTGTTATAGGGTAAAAGATCAGACTTCTGGATTGAATTCTGGAAATTGGAGCAAGTGTGCACTTGAAGAGTAGTTGCCTGAGAGGAAGGTGAGTTTTCAGCTTTAGTCTTGGGCAGGGCTCCTCCTACTCTTGTGTACATGAGAACCTGTGAGTTTTGGAGAGTATGGAGGATAAGGGACTTCTTATTGCTCCATAAAGGTCCTAAATGGCATCATTGGATCAGGTAGCAGCAGTGTCTGCACTGAGAGCCAAAGATAAACAGGGCACAGATTCACCATATTTTGGACAGTCTCCTTGAGTACCCCATAAATGGGAGAAAAGGACTTACAGTAGCAAAGAAGGGAAATGTAAAGGGCATCTTTGTTTCATGCTCTTTCTAGGCTTGAGCCCAAATTTCACTGGACTCTATGTATTTATTGGGGAGTATGTCATAGACTTGGGGGTGGATATTTTGTGTCAGTCATTCCTAGTAAATACTGCTTTCTAAAAGCTGCTTGAAATTGTCTAACTAAACTGATTCTTGACTGATAATCTTGAGGGGCAAGCATACCAATGGGGGTTTGAACTGAATTAGAGAATCAGCTTTGATCCCTCCACTATCCCTAGGACCCAAAGAAGGAGGAGTAGGCAGCCAAACTTTGAAAATCTAAGTGGGACTGAGAGTTGAAATAAGGATTCTGAGAGTTTATAATCATTGCATATAGATAAGGAAACTAGTCCAGAGCGGCTAAATTATTTGTCCAAGATCATGCTGACAGATTCAGGATTTAAATTCAGATCCTCTCACTCCAAATCCAGTACTCATTTCATATCACTATGGTGCTCTGTGGTTCATTCCAGCAAACCTACTCTATCCCATGGTTTTACATTTTCATAGGATGTTTCTTTGGTACTCATAGTTATGAACAGATGTGGAATGGGCATCTGCATAATTACATGTCCCCTTAAGTGAACATGTCTCATTGCACCACAAATGGTTATTGACTTTGTAATTTTAAAGTCATCAGAGGCTAATAGAGCTTGTAGTTAGCTAATTAGTGGCTAGTTTTGTGTGGAAATAGTAGCAAAAAAACCCAATATGTCCTTTCAAAGTCTAGACTTTAATACAAGTTCTTGAGTGCAGAAAATATTGGGAAAAAAGATTCCTGTGATGTATAGTTAACAAATATTCTGAGATGATGGTGGTGAAAATAGTGGTGATAATAATACTAATGGCAGTAGCTTTGCTTCAAAAGGTGGCAATGAATTCTTCCATCAAAAGGTGGAGGATGCACAAATAACTATTTTGTACCTGATTTTGACCAATAAGGAGGACCTGGTTGCTGAAGTTGAATTAATAGGAACCTTGGGCTGATATGACCAATCTATTTTAGAATACAAAACTGGATTGTGAGGGAAAAAAGCTTATAGACATGCCCACTAGCTTTGGGGAAATTAGATGTCAAAGAATAAATAAGAAGAGTATGAGGTATCATATGACTATATTCTTTTGCAAAAATAAGATGTTATTGATATGTTCAGGTTTTTTTTTTTACATCATCATAATTTCCCCAAGGATTCTTTTTATTTCCCTGTCCCAGAGAGCCATCCCATATAATAGAATTTTTTTAAACAAAAGACAAAGAAAAGAAAAAAAAATCCAGCAAAATTCATAAACATATTAAAAAAGTCTGAGAATATATGGAATATATGGAATGTGTAACACTTGTGTACCACTTTTACAATGTGGTGGGGTAGGAGTGTCCTCTCATATCTACTTATTGTGTATAATTTTGCAAAATATGCTTTTGATTTTTTGTTGTTATGCTCATTTACATTGCTATAATCATTCTATGTTTTGTTTTCTTAACTTGGTTTACTTCATCTATATCAGTTCACAAAGATCATTCCATGCTTCTCTATAATTCATCATATTTATTATTTCTTTATAGCACGGTAATATTCTATTTCATTTAGCTACCACAAATTGTTTAGCTACTCCCCAGTTGATGGACATCTATTTTGTTTCCAATTCTTTGCTATCACAAAAAAAATACTCCTACAAATACTTTGGTGTATATAAGAGCTCTCTTCTATTAATGGTCTCCTTGGGATATAAGTCTAGTAATGGAATATCTGAGTCAAGGGGTATAAACATGTTAGTCACTTCATTTGCATAAATCCAAACATCTTTCCAAATGAATATATACTGATATACATTTTCATCAACAAAATACCTGTGTGCCTGTCTTCCCACAGCTTCTCTGACAATATTTCCATCTTTTGTCATTTTTAGCAATTTGTGTGGCATGAGGTAAAATCTCAGGGTTGTTTTGGTTTGCATTTTTCTTATTATTGGTAACTTAAAGCATTCTTTCATATATTTATGAATAGTTTGTGATTCTAAGA
>JAQQSU010019780.1:0-10188 GCA_028627135.1 Pseudochirops cupreus | reverse complement strand
TGCCACCACAAAGAGAGTTCAGGATGTATTTTCATTGTTACAAATTGAACATAACCCACAGGTTGAGGACTGCTGGTTTAGCAGGAACATTGGAGAAGACTGGGGGACAATTCTATATAATAAGATGACGAATGCAGGTTTAAGTCTTTGCCCCACACCTACTGTAGCTGGCATTTCCTTGTCAACTGACCTTTTGTGGAAGTCTGTGTGTCTTCATTTGTGTCAGATTCTCAGATCCCTGCAAGACATGATGTGCCCTTATGTTCCCAGAGGAATGAAGACACTTGTGGGAAGAGGAATCTGTGCTGGTGAGTGTCTATATATAATTGGCCTAAGGATATGAAGAACTGGCCTATGTTGTTTATGTTTAAAGTGACAGTGACCATTGATAGAACTGTCCCCAGACTGAACTGACTTCTCTACAAGTCACTCTACTGACGAAGGGTCAACACTTGGGGAAGAAGATGAATCACTCTCAACTGGCATTATCATGGGGAAAGATGAAGGGAGCCTCCTTTCCCCTAGAGACTAGATCCCTGCCTCACCCTACTAGGTTTCCTCAGGAAGCATCTCATCTATTTATGGTTGACTTTAGTTACTTGGAGGGTAGTTAAAAACTAAATTTGAGGCTCTTCCAGAAAGGAAAGGAGCTGGATGTTCTAAGGAGGAAATGTAGGCTTGTCCTCCAAGGAATGATAAAGGCACAAAAACCATTAATTGAGAGAACAGTAAGGAAAGGTGAGAGAAAGAATAGAAATGGTTGTCAACTCCATGCACAGAGGTACAGAAGCAGCTATTTGTCAGACTGATAACAGCAATAGAGAAGTCTGTTACTAAGACATAACAGAAGAAAGTCTCCATATACACCAAAATATTGAGATCAGCACTTTTGTGACTGCTAAAAATTGGAAACAAAGTAGATGTCCATTGACTGGGAAATTGTGGTACATGAATGTAATGGAATATTATTGTGCTATAAGAAATAATGTGTGTGATGAATTACAGAAAAGCTCCATGAACTGATGCAGAATGAAGTAAACAGAACCAAGAAAACAACATACACAATGACTATAATCATATAAATAGAAAGAACATCCATACACAAAATATCAAAAGTGCATGTAACAAAACTATAAAAATCAAGCTGTTGTTGTTGCTGTTTGTTCTGTGGTCTTGAAGAGGACTATGATATCAGGGAGGTGATGCCATGACAAGCAAGTGAATTGAATTTAAGTGAAGGAGGACTACACAAAGTCACCAGCCTCATTTTTTCCTCCAGAGCCTCTGGGTCCAGTGGCCAGATATAGATCAGAACCACTGTTGTTTGTCCTTCAATCCAAAGAGGACCATGACATCAGGGCAAGACTCAATGAAGAATTATGAGAAGATACCCCCAAACCATCTCTTCATGGAGGTAGTACACCCACAGGTGTTGTACATTAAATGTGTTTCAGATTTTTTTTCAGCATGTCCCTCACTTACAGTGATTTTTTTTTTCTCTTTAAAAAAGTTGTTTTTAAAAAGTTCAAATCCCTACTCGGTCAGTTAGTGAATGACCTTAGGTAAGTCGCTTGAACTCTCTAGGTCTCAAGGGATTTAGTCTGAGATGACCTCTTCAAACTCCCTTCAAACTCTACATCTATGGTCCTTTGACCTGTACCACTTGGTCACCAAGGCCTACCTCTTCGTGATAAGCCGCACTCTGACTTAGTGTCAGAAAATCTATGTAACTCACTGCTTAATCTCCACGTGGTAAATGCTTTTCTATCAACATTAGAGACTCCTCCCCCCCCCAATAAATTTCCAGGGGCTCTCAGAATTTAAAGTCCATCAATTTCTCTATTCCAATACTCTTTTGCTCTTTTATGCAAATGAAGAGGAAAAAAAAGAGACACAGAGACAAAACTAGACCCAGGAGGCTAGGTCTTTGTCTTTCTCAGACTAATTGCATTCCTGGCCTTTCATATGTCTATGTAGCCTGTAACTTTTCCAAGTTTTCAGCCCATTCTATATCTCCACATGAAAAAAAACCAGCTCTTTGACACATCACACTGGCAGCTCAGAGAACCAGGATATTGATGGTCCATTTGCCAAAGAAAGGCACATTCTTTTATTTAAGCTAGATTCAAGCAGACTAGATCCTCGGAGAGCATTCTGGTTTGAACCCAGGGCAAAAATTGATTGAACACTATGGTAACTCTCTGAGACAATACAAAAAAGAGTATGATCTAGTTCCTTCCAGCAAGAAGCTCACAGTCTTCCTAAGGAGATGAGATATACCTGAAACAAAGAATAACACAAGATGTCGTATGACCCATTGTCAGGCTCTGTGATTCAGATGCTGCAGGATGTTGTCTAGAAAATCTCTATGGGGAGTATCAGCATCTGCTGTGAGCTACACCTCTTTGCATAACATCATAACCAGTATCTCATCCTTCTGAGAAGTGCCCAAAGTTTAAAAGAGGTATAAAGCAGGTGTCAATGGAAAAGGGGTGATCTACTGTCATATGAGAATTTTATCAAGTATAATAATGTCGAGGGTACAATCTGAGCTGTCCAGAGGCCCAGCTTTAACACCTAGGTCTATAAACTTAGTTTATTTTTAAAATATATATTTCGATAACTATATTTCAGTCTAATTGGTTTCCTTTGCAACCCTGTGTATTTTGTGCACTTTTATCATATGCATTTAAAAGCAGTGTTCTTTACCATTGTTCCATATGAAATGATGAACAGGCAGACTTCAGAAAAACCTGGAAAGACTTCCATGAACTGATGCTGAGTGAAGTGAGTAGAATCAGGAAAACATTGTACACAGTAATGGCACATTTTGCAATGTCCAGCTTTGATGGACTTAGCTCTTCTCAGCATTGCAATGATCTAAAATAATTCCAAAAGACTCATGAGAGAAAATGTGATCCTCATCCAGAGAAAGAACTATGAAGTCTGAATACAGATTGAGGCTTACTTTTTTTTTTCTCTTTTTTTTTTGTTTTTTGTTTTTGTTACTTCTTTCTCATGGTTTTTCCCTTTGGTTCTAATTCTTCTTTACAACATGACTAATGTGGAAATATGTTTAATATCAATATATATGTAGAGCCTATATCAATTTCATGTAGTCTTGGGGAGGGGAGAGGGGAAGTGAGGGAGAAAATGTAGAACTCAAAAATCTTACAGAAGTGAATGCTGAAAACTAAGAATTAATCAATTAATTAAAAAAAGAAAAAGAAAAACAGTCTTCTTAGAAGGGGTCAATTGGCTTAAACAGACTACTGTGTATTTGACTGTGACACAAAAAAGGTCAGGAATCTCCTGCTCTGCTCTATGTATAAATGGCCCCGTAAATAAGAAATAAGAACTTCAAATGGCCTCTCTTCTCTACCAAACCAGATCTTACTTCCTTGGATTTATGGTACACTATAACATCCCAGTCTCAATTAGGCTAGAGTATTACACACTGGGTTTCCCTCCATTAGATCACACCATACTGGATCACACACCAGATGGGATCACACTGGGCAACATTATATTAGATCATGTCACAATAGATTACATTTCACTGGCTCACACCATACTCGGGATCAGTTTGCACTATATTTAATACTGAAAAGGTCAGACATTTTTCTTCAAACCTTCATTAAAGTCTATTAAGTGAATCTGCCAGAGAAACAACTTTGTTTTTGTTTTAATTTTCATTTGGCAACTGAACAAAATAAAATTTATCTGGCTTTTTATGGTCTAGCAAGTAAAGGCTGTGGTAACAATGGGCTAGATCCAGCGTTATGCTGGCAAATATTTACCAACTGGCTGGGGACAGGCAGGGGGCAGGGGAGGAGCACTAGGTGTGACAGGAAACCCTGTATAGATGACAGGCTTTCAAATCTAATCTGCATTATTAACTTTTTCTCCATTACTCTTCTAAGTCTAACAATCAACAAAACAGTAAATCAAATCAAATAAATTTTTAAAAAACACTATTTGTTGTATGGGATGGCTCTTTGGGACAGAAAGGGAAGAATAGTAGGGGTAATTACGATGATGTAAGAGACAGAAAACATCAATAACTTATTTTTTTAAAAACCATAATAGAGAACTCCCCAAGAATTATCAAGATAGGTGGCTACTATACATGTCTGGTGATTTGTGTAAGCAAAATAATACTGTCATAAGGAACCTTAAATGTATTGGCAAAGGTTACAGTCTTGAATAAGAAACAAAAGACTATAGGGTACCAGGTTATGTTTTTCTTAAGGCTGCTTAATGAAGGCAAGAGATACAAACGAGAAAATCTGATTTAGGGAGTGGACAGCTGCAAAAGAAGGTGGTGCCTGAAAATTGGATTTGGACATCTGGACCACAGCTGTAAATATCACAGACTCCTGGCATGAATGAAGAGCATCTAATCACGACTTGGAAAAATGCATTCATCTCCTGTCTTGCAAATCTAATCAAAGGGGCATTAAAAGAAAAAGGATGAGGGAAAGAGAAAACTACTTATGTATATTGACCATTCTAGATACCAAGAAGACTAGCTACAATGAAGGAGGAAGAAAGTTTGAAGTGCCCCAGATTTCACAGGACACAAAATCCAAGGAGATGACCAAAATTAAAACCTGTGCCATCAAATTTATATACACAAATGTCCAAAGTTCAGAGAACAAGAAACAGGAACTAGAGGTTTTGACACAGGATGAAAATTTGGTCATGCATCACTGAGACTTGGCGAGATAAAACCTATGTCAGGAATAAGGTTCAGCATGAATATATCCAATTCAAAACAAATGAGGTAACTAAGAGGGAGAAAAGTAGATTTGTATATTAAGAAGGTATATTCATATGGGGAAATCGGTGAACCAGTAGGAGGAAACATGAAGGAGAGCACTTGGGTCAGTGGTTCTCAACCTTCCTACTGCCGCGACCCTCTAATACAGTTTCTCATGTTGTGGTGACCCCCGACCATAAAATTATTTTCGTTGCTACTTCATAATTGTAATTTTGCTACTGTTATGAATTGTAATGTAAATATCTGATACGCAGGATGTATTTTCATTGTTACAAATTAAATATAACCCAGAGGTTGAGAACCACTGACTTGGGTGAAGATTAATGGAGAGAGGAGCACAAGCAATTTTATCATTGCAGTAAACTACAGACCACCTAGAGGGAATGGAAATAAATGAGGCAACTTGGAAACAGATTCCAAATCTGGCATAGAAGCATGATATAGTAATAATGGGAGACTCCTATCTAGACATCTATTGGAACTCTCTTTCTTCCTCCTCTTCCCCTCCTCTTCCTCTTCCTCCTTCTCTCTTTCCCCTTTTCTCTCTTCTCCCCCCAAAGCAGAAGCACTAACCTCTTATTGAATCCTCGTTAATTATGATTTCATCCTTCCAAAAAGTAAAAGAACCAACAAGAAGAATTCTATTATGGATTTGATTCTAACAGAGATGAATAGGTTGATAAGGTAGAAATTCCCTTGGGGGAAATTACCACTCCATTTTAGAGAAGAGGAAAACCAGGAACAGTCTGACATGCACCTTAGATTTTGAGAATGTAGATTCTAAAGGAAGGATACAAAAGATTCCATGACCTAAAATCCTACAGGGATGTCATTGCAGGAAGAATGGAAAAGTCTCAAGAATGAAATTCCAAAGACACAAAAGGTAAAATTCCAGTGTGGAGAAAAAACAGGAGTCTGAAGGGTCCAATTTGAATACACGGAGAACTCACCAACCAAATTACACACACAAAAAAAAAGGTGTGTGGAGGGGGGAATGTGAGTGGATGTGGGGGTGGGGGTGTTACATAGAAGACAGGTAAGAGAGAGCATGGCATAGTGTACAGAGACTTGTTCTTAGTTTCAGAAAAACACAGGTTCAAGTCTTACCTATAACACATGCTGGCTGTGTGACCCTGAGCAAATTACTTAACCCTTCCAGTGCCCAGGCAACTCTCTAAGACAGCGGTTCTCAACTTGTGGGTAGATTGGACCTAACAAAAGGAGTTAAGGTGGGAGTGAAAGTCAGTTGCAGATAACAGAGACTATAAAGTATTAAATAAGATGTCTAATTCGCGTAATGCCTTTTTTCTTGTTCAGTCATGTCTCTTTGTGACCTCACTTGGGGCTTTCTTGGCAGAAACCCCGGAGTTCTTTGACATTTCCTTTTAGCTCATTTTACAGATGAGGAAACTGAGGCAAAAAGGGTTAAGTGACTTGCCCAGTGTTCCACAGCTAGTAGAGTATCTGAGGCCTGATTTGAACTTAGATCTGCCTGACTCCAAGCCCAGTTCTCTATCCACTGAGCCACCTAGCTGTCTCTGTAATGCCTTTAGAAGTGTGACTGAGTTCTTCCAGATGGAATTAGAGGGGCCATTTGCCTTAGGCTGGGCTCAACCACAACCCTGATAGTCCTTAAATTGAAAACTTGCCAGTTTTGAAACACAGCTTGAGGAAGAAAGGAACTTGGTAGGTGTGACTCTTATGCTATTAGCACAAGGCAGAAAGAGGGGGTTTCTCCCTCCTACCCCCCCATTCCAACATGGATAAAGTATTACAGCAGAACTATTTTCTACCTGGGTATATTAGAGATACCACATTCAGCAAAGCAATAGAGAAAACCTATATGGAGGCAGATCCCTGAACAAACTCCATCAGCAGGGAACTGACTGGTGGCTCAAGAGAGTGCTAATTCTGGTCATTAAGAGTGAAGCTACAGATAGGAGCAGGACCCAGGGAGAACATGGCCATCCATTCTCCTCCCAGCTCTATTTCTGACTTTTCAGACTTTGCCACTCTACTTCAACTGCCATCTCATCCAGTGCCTGGGTTCCTGTCACCCTGAAACATCCATCTGCTCCTCTAGGGCCTTCTCACCCCAGATGATCCCTCCAGATTCTGGCCCCCTTTTCTCATTGGTGAATTCCTCCCACGGTTGGTCTCCATTTTAAGGAGGTACCATTCTAACCTCTGCTTCTAATTCTGATACAATGGTTCCATGTAGGTACTTTCCTCAACTCTGATTTTTAACTCTTTTGTGTGTTTTCTCTCATTATAATGTAAGTTCCTTGAGAGCAAGGACTGTCCTTCTTCTTCTTCCTCTTCTTCTTCTTCTTCTTCTTCTTCTTCTTCTATAAAATGGGGATAAAAGTACCTGCTCTATCTTCATTCCAAGGTTTTTGAAAGGAGACAATGGATTAAAAATATATTTCACAATGATAGTGCACATGTAAGATTTAAGATCTGCAAAGGGCTGTACAAATGTTCTCATTTGATGGTAAAACACTATGTGAATCCATCTACTGTTACTCCCAACTGTACTCATTGTGTGTGCTTAAGTGATTTCCCCTCTCTGATGCAGCTTTAAAATGAGGGGACTATTTTATGTTTTTATCATGAGTAGGATAAAAGGACAGATGACATACAATAAATTATCCAATGACACCAAGCTAGGAGGGACAACTAACGAAGTCAGAATCCAAAAATATCATAGTAGGTTAATATGATGGGTCAAAACTAATATTTAAGATAAAATTGACTATGGATTAATGTAAAGAAAGGCCTACACACCCAGTTTATTTTTTAAAAATAAAATTTCCATATACAAGATGAATAAAACATTTCTAGAAAACAAATGTGCAAAAAAGTTCTTGGGATCTTAGTGGACCACAAATTTAATATGAATTAACATAGCTATATGGGCACAAAAAAGTGCTGACCATGCATTTCCTGTGTACCCAAAATGATAGTGCTAGACTCAGATGCATTAAGAAAGGAATCGTATCTAGAATAAAGTTGGTGATAAGTTGCTGTTTTCAATCCTAGTCAGATCACATCTGGAGTCTTGCATTCAGTTCTGTGCTCTACATTTTAGGAACAAACAGTGGCAAGATTGAACAATCCAGAGGAGGGTGGCCAGGTTAGGGAAGGACCTCAAGTTCATGCCATGAGAAGATCAATTGTTGAAATGGGTTGTTGAGTTTAGAGAAGATTAGATTTAGAAGGAGCATGATCAATATCCTTGATTACCCCAAGAGTTGCCATATGGATGAGGGATTAGGCATGTGCTTGGCCCCAGCAGGTGGAAGTAGGTGTAATGGGTGGAATTTTCAGAATCCTAAAATTTTAGGACTGATGTAAGGGAAAATTTCCTAACAATTCAGATGATTCTAAAGTGAAACAGGCTGCCTCCTAAAATAGAGGGGGTATCTCTCATTGGAGGTCGTCAAGCAAGGGCTAGATGATCATTTGTTGGATAGCTTTATAGAGGAGTGTTTTAGTCAGACATGGGTCAGACAAAATGGCCTCTGGGGATCCCTTTCACTCCTGGGATTCTGTGATCTTGTGACTAAATGATCTCTTAAGGCCCTTCCATCAACTCTCCCCCGACTCTTGTGGTATCTCCGAAGGAAAATTCCCACAGAGGCCCAAAGGTGGCAGTCAAGATCTGTTCATTAATCAACCATATCTGGGGATTTTACTCAAGCCTCCATCTCCACATACAGACACAGAATCCCCAGACAAGAGGAGCTCCAGAGGTCCTCCTAGTCCAACCCTATTAGCTCCATGGAGCCCACCACAAAATCCCTGAGTTTTTACTCACTCTCCTCTTTCCCACTGCCACTAACAAAGAAGATACTCCTGAAGGAAATGGTTCATTAAGGCCAGATGAGATTTTAGAGGCCATCCTATCCAACCATCTCATTTTACATATGGGGAAATTGAGGCCCAGAGCGGGGCTGTGATTTGCCTAAATATAAGAGAATCAAAACTGTCATGCTGAACATCCATTCTGTTGCAGAGCTATGGAAGTCGATTTATTTTATTTTTTTTTTAAATTTTATTTTAGTTTGCATCATTCATTTCCACGAGATTTTGAGTTACATATTTTCTCCCCATCTTTCCCCTACCCACCACCCCAAAACAGCCGTTCCAGTGTATCCCCCCTCCCCCAGTCTATTCTCTCCTATGTCTTCCCCCCTCACCCCTCTGACTTTTCAGTAGGGCAGGATGGATCTCCCAACCACGGTGCCTGTGTATTTCAAGTTCCAGTTGGATGAAGTTAATAATAATAATAATTGCATATATATAATATATATTTATAACATTGATTATAGAACTTTAAATTCTAGATTCTTTCTCTTCCTCCCTCGTCACCCACCCCCACTGGAAGGACAAGCAATCAAATACAGGCTGAACATGTGAAATTACACAGAACCTCTCCACAGTGAGCACACTGTGAGAGTCTGATTACATGTCCCTTCTTTATGGAAGGCAATTTAACAAATAGTCATTAAAGTGCTTCACGGAAACATAGATACAAAGCTGATGTAAGACGCGTCCCCTGCCCTTACAGACCTCACAGCCCAGGGTGGAAGTTAAACAATTAATACAGAATAAGAGAGATTAAGTGCATCGCAGAAATGAAGAGACACAAGCCTAATGCTATATGAGATCTGACAGGGAGAGAAAGATTTTTCCTGACTGGGGAATTTGTGTCCAAATGTATTTTGGAGGCACTGCCTGCATATAGCAGAAGAGAGAGGAAGAAAGTTGGTAACCAATAATCTCCTTACACCAAAATTGCTCATTTGGAAGAAAGTAAGTCCAGAAGTCCAGTAAGTCCAGAAAGTAAGTCCAGTTTCTGGGATAAGAACTCACTATTTGACAAAAACTGCTGGGAACATTGGAATATAGTATGGCAGAAACTGGGCATGGACCATCATCTAACACTGTACACCAAAGTCAAGTCTAAAGGGGTGCATGATCTAGGTATAAAGGCCAATACTATAAATAATCTGGGGAAGCAAGGAATAGTTTACCTGTCAGATTTATGGAATAGGGAAGACTTTATGACCAAAGAAGAGTTGGAGAGCATTATAAAATACAAAATGGATAATCTTGATTACATTAAATTGAAAGTTTCTGTACAAACAAAGCCAATGTAACCAAGATTAAGAGGGAAGTGGGAAATTGGGAAAGAATTTTTATAACCAGTGTCTCTGATAAAGGCCTCATTTCTAAAATATACAGGGAATTAAGTAAAATCTATAAGAATACAAGTCATTCCCTAATTGATAAATGGTCAAAGGATATGAACAGGCAAGTTTCAGAGGTAGAAATTAAAGATATCTTTAAGCATATGGAAAAATGCTCTAAATCACTATTGACTGGAGAAATGCAAATCA